>JAJHIY020000804.1:115000-202500 GCA_022114975.2 Lampris megalopsis
AATCATACTCCTCAACTAGGTAACAGATTGTCATTGTGTTAATTTAGACACCACAGTTGTGTATCACGATATGAGAATATCCAGCTGTCGTGGCATGAAGGAGGAGATTGATTGGTTTCCGTCTTAGTGAAGCGGTGTGATGACTGACTCAGCAGCATGGAGTTCAGTATGAAACCCAACAAACCGCCTCCATATGACTACGGCAGTCGCATCTTGCAGATGTTTTTTTTTCTTTTTTTCTGATCTGTGGTGTGGGCCGAGGTGTGCCGAGCCGTCCACGCCCTTGGCGGTTCTGGTCGGATGGAGGCTCTCACGCCAAACCATTAGTGGCATGGCCGTCTACCCACATCCCCGCCACCTTCATTAGTCATTCAGCTCCTTATTTTTGTTTGGTTTCCCCTCTGGCTCCTAATTAATGCTTAATCGAAACTGCTGAACTGAGCTCGTAGAAAATTCATGAATATTAAAAGCCGCTCCGCTGTTTATTTTTTCTGTTTTCCCCCACTTCTTTCCCTCTTTAGTGTGTGTGTGTGTGTGTGTGTCTATGTCTATGGTGATAGCCGTGTGCCATTTATTTTTGGTGTTGTTAGAAATTGGAGGCGTCACATTTCCTTTTCGGTCTCTGCTGTTGTGTCTGTGTGTGTGTGTGTGTGTGTGTGTGTGTTGGATCTGCAGGGAGTTTTGTGTGTCCTGGTCAACGGGTTTTCTCACTGAAAGTGTGGTAAATGTGGTTTGATGGACAAACTTTAACAGAGTGTGAGTCTCATAAAGTTTGTGTTCAGCAGCAAATAAGTTTGCAGGGCAAAAACCATAAAATCCACACTGTCTTTATAATTCTGTCGTTCAGAGAAAAGCAGTTTCAGGACATGTTGTCTCAGACCACATCTGCTTCAGTAGGTCTTTTGTTTTTTGTTGTTTTTGATTGGCTGTTAGTCGGGATGTTTGCGGCGTGCAGAATGAGAGAGAATCTTTAGGTCAGAGGTTTGGTTTAATGGATCAGTGTGTGATGTGTTGGTGTAGAAAAGGTATCTTTCCAGCCATACCTGCAGAGGTTGAGTTGTGGATGTGAAATAATCATCACATGGTGACAGACATGTGGGTCTGTTTTCCTGCAGTCTGTACAACCAAACCTTTGACAGCATCAGAAAACATTAGAAACTCACATTCAGTTGTTGTGTACTGTTAGTCCTTGTGTTAAGACACCTGTCAATCAATCTGGGAGTGACCGCCACTTCCTGTCCTGTGGTTTGTAATTTGGTAGTGGAGTGACCCTTCAGTTTGCGTATGGATTCAGGATTGTAGCTTTAATTTAAAAAAGAAGAAGAAAATAAACGAGAGAAAAGGAAATTAAGGTTTGTTTTATGTGGCTGATCTTATCCAGAACTTTCCCTCTCGAGTCTAAAATAAACTGTTTCCTGTGATTCATTATGGATCTGGTAGTTCAGGAGAGACACCTAACGGTACTTTGTAGTTCACTTTTTAGTCATGAATAGAAAACTAGATTTTTGATTTTTTTCTAAGAAGAACATTACGCTGAGTAAATATACAATAATCCATAACAGCGTCCCGGTCACCTGACAAGCATTTCACTTCCGTCATGAGAAATGTTGTTTTTCTGTGACATTTCATGGCACATGATTATCAATGTTCATTACAGGAAGTCCTGAGGGGAGCATTCCAGAGAGTGGAAAATAATTTCAAAACTGTACGCAAACTGATGCCATTTACCATGTTTTATTGGAAAAAATACCACTTTATTTAAAAATATGAGTCTGAATGTATTTATTCAACTTTCGGTGCTGTGCTTATTCAAACACTTGTGGTAGACGTGCGATTGCACTTGAATTTTGGAGATGGCTCCCGTAAACAGCCCAATCCCGTCGGTGCTTCTAAAGAAATGAAATTCATTCGCTGAGTAAATTGATGGTGGCATTGAGGGCGCCCGAATTGAAATCTTAGTGACAATTTCTCTGAAGTTACTCAAACACAATTTGACTTCTGACAAGGCGAAGGGGACGCAATTTACAAAACAGAACATGCCTATCAGTGGAACCCGGCATTTGCATAATGAGGATACTTCCATTTCCGTCGGCAATGTTTTTGACAGCCTCAAACTAAAAGCCGTGGTGGAGAGCACTGAGAAACGTCGATACAAATAACAGAGCGAGAGTGAGAGAGAGAGAGAGAGATGGGGCGAGCGGGGCCAGTCACGGGTTCCAGCAAAGAGCCCAACAAAACAAATTTCATTTGGCAAAAACATGCGGCTGCTCAGTCAGCTGTGATGTGAGGTGACCGTGGCAAAAGAGAGACACCGGGGGGCCAAATGTGCCCCTGAGCTGCAGGCCGGACCCCGACTGCACCGGAGAGAGACTGCGGGAAAAGTACTCCAGAGGTTGTTCTGATAGGTTGACAAAACTGACGCTAATGCCATGTAGCTCTTTTGCTCTAATTGTTGATTCAATTTGCTAATGACTAATTTGATTCAAGTGGCAGGCACATCTCCATGTGTGTATGACATGGAGAGAGAGAGGAGGAGGATGGAGGGTGGTGGAGGGAGGAGGAGGACTGGAGGTGGCGTGATAGCTTGTCATGTAAAGGCTGCTCCTCTGAATATTCCATGAGAGTTCACACTTAATTGTTTCTGATTTGTTTATTTTTTTTCAATACACTGCTTTAGCACACACGCCACCAGTTCCTGTGTTGACACCCCCCCCACACACACACACACACACAGCATCTTCCCCCACACGTTCACAAGTGGTGCTCAGTTGTCCATCAAATGTGGTGGTGGAGCATCTCGGTAAGTCGAGTGGAGGCCGTCAACAAAAGATCTGCGGCTCTCTGCTCCCTCCTGTCCGTCTCCCTCGCCGTGGGCTGGAGGTCCCCGAACGTCGTGTTGGGGCCCTGCTCAGCACCGCTACCTGTTGCCAATGCAAATGTATTCTGGCTGAAAGAGCCTCACGGAGCCTGTTGGTCTGGTTGTTTTAAAGTTCATCAGCTCCTCCGCTTGTTGTGTGATTGTTTTTAGTAGAAATGTGTGGGGAAGAGTTGGTACAGTTGTATAAAAATGCGGTTTTGAACGTAACTCTACGTGGTTAGCAGCTAGAAACATGTAGCGGTTCAAAGTGGTCATCTCCTCCAGACAGGATTGGAGATCCAAAGTAAACATTTTGGCAGAGCGTTCATTGAAAACTGTTTGTGCAGTATGTTGAGTGCTTGTTAAACGTGTTTCCACGGCGGTTCACAGCGAACGGGTTACATAAGAACAGCGAGGAGACAAGAGTACTTACCAACACCAGAGCCGGAGGGAAAAACCTCAAACACGGCCGCCCTCCTGTTGCTCGCCTCTGCTCCAGGATTGGCGTCCATCCGTCCGCGGATTGTAGACGCTCCAAGCCTGTCGAGTTTTCCTCTTGTAGCCGTTTTTTTCCCCCTCTTTCTTAAATCCCTCTGTGCCTGGGCTCGCCAAAACCTTTGTACTCGCCTTGTTCTGGCCAAACTTGTGAGGAAGAAAACCTCGTTCCCTTTTGCCTTTTATGCTTTCCCTGGATGCTTTGGTCTGCACGGCATGACTTGCAAATCATGCCGTGATGCTGACTGGGATTGACATTTCAGATGTAAATACATAGAATATTTCATATTTCCTAATGGGCGATGGAAAATTGAGTCTAATAATTGTATAATGATTGTACCCCTCTCAGATCTGCCGGGGCGAGTGCAAGTGTTGCCATGGAGATTGGGAATAAATATGGCTGTGTATTTATGTATTAATTCATCTGGGTGTATATTTATTTGGTATGTGCTCATGTATTCATTTATTAATTTATACATTTGGGTTGTTGTTTTATGCGGACAAACCGGGCCGCTGTGACAGATCTCTGTGGTGCTCCTGAGAGCGTCCTTAATCAGCTGGCTTGTCAGGAAGTTGGCAGGGGTGAGTGACAGGTCAAAACCCGGAGAGATGACATGACTGGCAGGCCAGTGCTCTTCACAAACACTTAGACAAATCCATGTCTAAGTACAACAAGGAGGAATCAAATGGCCCTGAGTCACGTCACATGCGCACAATGGACACGGGGAAGATGAAAACTTAACTGACTTTTTCATCCCTCTCTCTGTCTCGCTCTCTCTCTCTCTCTCGCTCTCTCTCCGTCTCTCTCTCTGTCTGTCTGTCTCTCTCTCTCGCTCTCTCTCCGTCTCTCTCTCTGTCTGTCTCTCTCTCTCGCTCTCTCTCGCTGTCTCTCTCTCTCGCTGTCTCTCTCTCGTTCTCTCTCTCTCACTCTCTGTCTCTCTCTCTGTCTGTCTGTCTGTCTGTCTGTCTGTCTGTCTGTCTCTCTCTCTGTCTCTCTCGCTCTCTCTGTCTCTCTCTCTGTCTGGTAGTTGGATGGTGGTTAGTGATGCGGAGCCCTGAGAGATGAGAAGCGGGTCACAGGAGAGTGACATTTGAGGGCAGTTTATATTAGTTCTGATAAATAAACATTATTTCAAACATCTGTCAGGCCCTGTTAAATATCCTGTGTGTGCTTCAGTAGCTTCACCAACCCAGGGCATCGAATATTTAATTATTGTACTTACTGAATAATGAAAAAGTCAATTTCCAAACCAACGCCCTGCACGCACAAGACAATTGCATTTCTGATATCTGCATGGGAGATCTCCTTCGCCAGCCTCTCGTTCATTAATGGAGATACTTCCTGGCCACGGTGCTTCTTGCTGATAGTCACACTTGTCATGGCTAATTACATGGTTAACCCCGCACTCCTCACGTCCTTTTACTGATCCGGACAAACCGCAGTGAGCCGCGGACTCGGCTGCACCAGGATCAGCCTCCTGCTAATTGATTCTCCTCTTAAAAACGAGGAGACATTCCAGAGGGCTCCTCCGCCACCGGGTTGACCTCTGACCTCCACATGGTTTCAAAATTTAAATAAAAGATTGAAAGATGAAGGTCCTGGTTTATGTATTTAACCATGAAAACAATCCATGTGGTGTGTCTGTGTCAAGCACTTCATCTGCAAAAATCACCCATTATATAACACAATCAATATGTATTGTAACTATAGTGTTTGTTATTATTACTATTATTAGTGCTGTTGTTGTTATTGTTGTTTTTATTATTATGATTATTAAATCATGATGCAGTGGGGTAATTTGCATTTTTATTACAGACCAATGCAAATACTTTGTGTGTTCATATTAAAGACACAACAGCAATAATTTTCTTGTGATCCGGTGGCTTGTGATGTGTAATAATTATGCATATGTTGTCAATATTTACATTTCCACTGTTTAATTTAATTCTACTGGAGGTCCCTGGGCAATAGGAGCCGCGGCTAATAGAAGAGAAATGATTAAAGCGTATTCAGTAATAACTCGGCTCCAACACGGCTCGCCGTACTGTAATGGAATGTTTACAACCAAGCGACGGCAGCTTTCATCACGTCAGCTCCGGACTGAATTCCTGCAGACACGTTCCCCGCGTCTCTTCCCATACCGTCCCTTCATTCATACGTTCATACTGTCCTCATACTGTCTCTTCATTCATACATTCATTGTTCATACTGTCCTCATACCGTCCCTTCATCCATACGTTCATACTGTCCTTATACCGTCCCTCATTTATACATTCATACCGTCCCTTCATTCATACGTTCATACTGTCCTCATACTGTCTCTTCATTCATACATTCATTGTTCATACTGTCCTCATACCGTCCCTTCATCCATACGTTCATACTGTCCTTATACCGTCCCTCATTCATACATTCATACCGTCCCTTCATTCATATGTTCATACTGTCCTCATACCATCCCTTCATTCATACATTCATACCGTCCCTTCATTCATACGTTCATACTGTCCTCATACCGTCCCTTCATTCATACATTCATACTGTCCCTTTATTCATTGTTCATACTGTCCTCATACGTCCCTTCATTCATACGTTCATACCGTCCCTTCATTCATACGTTCATACTGTCCTCATACCATCCCTTCATTTATATGTTTATACCGTCCCTTCATTCATACGTTCATACCTTCCCTTCATTTGTTCTTACAGCAACAAATCACTTTTGATTATTGTTCATATTACGTGTGTGTAGAAATGTTGGTTTCACAATCAGCTTTACTGGCTGTTTATGCACCTTTCTGTGTATACCGTCTTGCCTTGGATTGAAACTCACACACACACACACACACACACACACACACACACACACAGTCTCAACTCTGTACAGTTGGTCCATTGTGGTGTAAGGGGAGTGTGTGGTGGCCATGTGTGTGTGTGTGTGTGTGTGTGTGTGTGTGTGTGTGTTTATTTACCCAGGGTAGTATGCTGAGCGCGTGTTTTTTTGTTTTTTTTTCCAGCATTAAGCTGCTACATATTCACACCTGGGAGCTGCCCAATACAACCACAGTCTTCACTGGTGGCCACTGAGCAGCTCCACTGGACTAGTTGGTTGGGGGTGTTAAGTGCTTTGCTCAAGGGCACATCAGGCATGGGTATTGACAGAGGGGAGAGTACTGTTCACTCACCTCACCCCCATTTTCCTGCCAGTCCAGTGATCTCAAACCTGGAACCTTCCAGTCACAAGCTCACTTCTCTAACCTTTAGGCCATGGCTGTGTGTGTGTGTGTGTGTGTGTGTGTGTGTGTGTGTGTGTGTGTGTGTGTGTGTGTGTGTGTGTGTTTGTTTGGCACACGGTACCAGGCTGGGTCAAAGCAGCTTAGTTCCAATCTGTTGGGTGACCTGCCCGGGCCGTGTGCTCCCCGGGCCTCACTGACCCGAATGATTTCATTATGGAGAGATGAGGAGCAGCTTCAGCACTCTGGTTGCTACTCACACACACATACACACACAGGTATATAAGTGCTACACATTACAACACATGCGCAAAATACAGCGTTAAATTTAAAGTTTCATTCATGCCTTGAAATTTCTTTTGGATGTCTTGAATTTTTAAATGATAGTAAACAGAAAATAATCTTCAGCATCATCACCATTTATGATTTTTTTGGCTTCATTTTCACGACGTCAACTTTCCCTGAAGAGAACAAATGAATGTTGTGTTGTCATGCTGTTGTTGTGTGTTTGTGTGTGTGTGTGTGTGTGTGTGGGTGAGAGAGAGAGAGAGAGACGGAGGAGTTTTACTGACTAGAGTCACTAGATGGCGATCCAGGTTAAAGCACGGTGTCTCGGGGCTCTGTGAGTGGGCCACAGGCCAAACCATGACCCTGGTTTAAGAGTTGCGGCACATACCATTAGTAGGATTAACTCAGGAATGAGATTTGGTTTCAATTTCACCAGGATTTAGGAGTTTAAATAAACGCTTGTTTTTCCAGCATGTTCTTCCACATGAGCCTGAAAACACATAACAATATTCTGTGGAGAGAGACTTTCGGTGTGCAGCCCTTCATCAGCCTGCAGCCACGCGTGTGTCCTTGTTGGTGCCCGGCTGCTGTGTCGGCACTGATGCTTTTCCTGCTCCTTGAATAATTTCAGAAGGGCACTTTGTGAGGCAGCGGCCAAAGGAGCCCAGAGCGAATGTTCCTTCCAGGATAAACGTGTCTTTCCTGCCTCAGATGAGAGACGACAGGAAGAACACGTTGCACCAGAGAGAGATAGAACGGCAGGAAGATAAAGAATGATGCAGGAAGGGCTTTTTTATTTCATTTGAGGAAGGCCGCTACATTTCCCTGAACCCCCGTATGTTTTGTTTTTCCCTCCTCATGTAAAGACCAACGGGGGGAGAATTTGGGTATCTGATGGGTTCAGACCTGATGCGGCTCGCCGACTCTCCCTCAGCTCTTACTGATGCAGATGTCACACTGTCTTCATGCCTTATTGCCGTGCATTCTTGTTTGTTTACTGACCAGAAATAATCACCTAGTTAATGCCAACCCACAACTGCATGGGATTATTATATATATATATATATATATATATATATATATATATATATATATATATAAATAACACCAGTACACGACAGAGTTGAGACAGTACACAACACGGTGTTGAACATGTCACTTTCCTGTACTTTTACAGAGCATTTTTAGGGAAAATGGCTACTCTGTGACAGTAAAGTGGAAAATAATTCAGTGGAAGACTATTTTCTGTAGGTTGGCAGATTGTTTGAATCCTTCTTTCTCTTTTTAAATTATTATAAACATGAGTACCCATCATCATATTTTTTTTTCATTGTCATGTGTTCGATTTAACGTGGGATTGTTGTTAGTTCACATGTGTTGATGCAGCACAGTGTCGGTCTGTCATGTCAGTTCACATGTATGGGTGTAGTCATGTGTGTCTTCCTGGGACTAGTCTTTATCTGAGCTTTTTGCTTTTTATCACATGTAATCTGAACTGAGGCTCAGTGTCGTGCTGTGTGATGATACAAGGAGACCCAGTGATTGACAGCTGAGTGCAGACGAGTCACCTCAGCACCAGCAACACACACTGTGTGTCAGGTCCAGCTGGTTCTGGTCAGCTTCAGCATGTCTCAGGTTGTATCTAGTTTTTTTTGGGCCAGTGTTTTGATAACTACACTACGTGGGGACTGTAGTCCCGTTGGTTGATGAAATTAGTTTTGAAGTTGAAGTAAAATAATCAATGAAGTGGTGTCTCTATGTTCACTTCCTGTATCACATTACCTGTCAAAGTACACCGGAACAAAATTCTTGAAGTATCATGAAGTAATACTTCAAAATAAATGGAGTAAGACAATCAGAGATATGTGTTTGACCACCAGATCTCACACAGTATTGTAAATAGACAGGAGGAATAGTTTAACCTGGCACAGTTGACTTACAAGGTCATCAACTGGTGAATAATCAGTACACAATAAAATGAAAGGGGGGGAAAAAGCAACATGAGAGAGTCAGTGGAGCAGGAAGATGAGAGATGGACGGAGAGGGCAAGAAACGTGCACAGAGGAAGATGAGAGATGGTCAGAGAGGACAAGACTTGCACAAAGGAAGGTGAGAGATGGTCAGAGAGGAAAAGACATGCACAGAGGAAGATGAGAGATGGTCAGAGAGTACAAGATGTCCACAGAGGAAGATGAGAGATGGCCAGAGAGGACAAGATGTCCACAGAGGAAGATGAGAGATGGTCATAGAGGACAAGATGTGCACAGAGGAAGATGAGAGATGGTCAGAGAGGACAAGATGTGCACAGAGGAAGATGAGAGATGGTCAGAGAGGACAAGATGTGCACAGAGAAAGATGAGAGATGGTCAGAGAGGACAAGATGTGCACAGAGGAAGATGAGAGATGGTCAGAGGACAAGAGATGTGCAGAGGAAGGCGATGTTCGAGCTTACTGACACGAGGCCCTTTCCTCTGCCTAAAATTTCAGCAAAGATGTACAGCACACAACATACACTCACACACACACACATGCCTGCCAGATGCGCATACATACAATGACCCACATGTTGACACGAACACACACAGACCTACGGGGACAAACATAGTACATAAATATATGCACCCACATATGCCATTCATGTACATACATACATGTAATGTGCCTGGAAGCAACATCATATGCACACACACACACTCGCACTCTCTCTCTCTCACACACACACACACACACATATGCTGGCATGCAAATCACACATACCGGTATGTCTAGTGCATGCACACACAAACACACACACAATTTGCCAAACATATTGTTTTTCTTTATATACAGGCTAACATGGACACACACAAACATGCCAGTTTGTACACATGGACACACACACAGGTACACAAGGCGCAGTGCACATTTACTTATACACACACACACACACACACACACACACACACACACACACACACACACCTCATCACTGTGGTATCTCATCACTTCTCTCTCCGCCTTTTTCCAATCATCCTGGCCTTCTCCACATCAACTCCTTTTTTATTCTTGCTCTTGTTTTCACTGCCTGCTCTTGCTCTCCACTGCTGCACGTTGTCATTCTCTCACCATAATAGCGGCTCCGTGCCTTCATGCCGCTGGTTGTTTGCTTGAAATGTAATCTGCAGATGTAACAGAAGGAGAAATTGAGTCTAACAAATGTCTTGAAAGGCTCACGCGGTATATCAAGCCCCAACCAACAAAAGCAGACAAAACGCCCGTCTTTTTCTCTGCCTCTCAAACATCTGAAGTTGATATTTTCAACAGAATAGCGTGCCGCTGATGTTTCCTGAATAAAGGAGGCTGCGTTGGCTGCTGTTGTGTTGTGTTTCACTGTCATTCTGACTTGAATAGAGGAGTTGAGGCCTGTGTGTTTGGTTTGGCTGCAGAGGAGAAATGGGTTTGTTTGATTAGCGTTTGCTTTGCGTGTGTGTCAGATTGGGTGCCGTCGCTCCGTCCTGTCTTCACATGAGGAGAGGGAGGTGAGACTCAGCCTGTGTAAATACCACATACCAGATCTGCTGTTTCTCTGACGCTACGTTACATCTCTGTTGCTATTCATTCATCTGTCTGTCTGTCTGTCTGTATGTCTGCCTGTCTATCTATCTATCTATCTATCTATCTATCTATCTATCTATCTATCTATCTATCTATCTATCTATCTATCTATCTATCTGTCTATCTGTCTGTCTGTCTGTCTGTCTGTCTTTCCGTCCGTCCGTCCGTCCATCTATTTATCTATCTGTCTGTCTGTCTATTTCTCTATCTATCTATCTAGCTATCTATCTGTCTGTCTGTCTGTTTGTCTGCCTATCTGTCTGTCTGTCCGTCTGTCTGCCTATCTATTTATCTATCTATCTGTCTGTGTGTGTGTGTGTGTGTGTGTGTGTGTGTGTGTGAACAGTTGGGTTGCAGTGAGCTCATAAAATCTATGCTATATTTGCTTAACAGCAACTGTGATTAACATTATTATTGTGCATCCTGACAGGTACGTTACTAGACATTACCTGAACCATCGTGTGTGTGTGTGTGAGTGAGTGTGTGTTTGTGTGTGTGTTTGTGTGTTAGGAGTGTGCAGCGGTAAGAGTAATCTCTTCACTTTACTAATGTCTGGTGATGGCATTGTTTGGAAATGACAAAATTGCCTCCCAATTCACAAAAATCACATGACATTTCCATGGAAGGGGCTGTTTGGAGCGCCGTGCCATCAGCTTACTCACCGCTCAGCCAGCAGCTCCTCACATCGTTTCTAATGCGCTGCAATATAGCAGACCATCGCAAACAGCCTCTTTCACCACAAAAAAAGAAAAAAGTAATATTGCTCACTGCTATGAAATTGACATGCTTTATTTCTGTACAATTCCTGGATCTCTGGAAACTAAAGAACAATAGAGCAGGCAAGACCAATTGAATGCAGCTTAATCTGGATGTGTTTTTACACATTTCGTCCTGAATCTGCATGGCATATAGAGTGTGTCCAGAGGACAGCTGATGAAGTCAAACTGATGGGCTTGTCTCCCCTGCTCTCATTTTGCTGTACATTAGACACCAGCTGTTGTGTCACCATGCACCATACCGTTACGCTGTCGCCCAAGTCTTCTCTTCACAATAACACTGTAAATGTCCAATAGTACTGTAATGCTGTTGCCTGTTCACAGTGAAGCCAGTGTCTGATCCATCACATCAGTAATGGCATACGTATATAGTATATATACACTGAAGCTCTCTCTCTCTCTCTCTCTCTCTCTCTCTCTCTCTCTCTCTCTCTCTCTCTCTCTCTCTCACTATGTCCCACTATTTATTTTTTCTTTTTACACCTACCTGATTAATTAGTGGTATTCTTAGATGGGAGCAGTGGAGCCCACTGAGTGTTGTTGGAGAAAATGGCAAAGTTGTCTCAGGTTGATGTCTGCATGCCAGCTTGCTGTATCCAGCACCAACCACTCTGTGTTGTTTTGCTGTTAACAAGCTGATTCCAGCCCGTTTCGTCTTCCTCAGCCATATTTACACCTTCCCTCGGAAACGCACACTTTGTTTTTCTTTTTACCTCTTTTCATTACCAGTCCATGCAAATGAAGCAAGCCGCAGCTCGCTGCACACACCAGGTAGCGATCAGACACACACTTACACACTTCACACTGCACTCCACTCTGTAGTGGCTTGCTGAAGAAGGCCTTGTCACTTCTGTAAAGTGTGTGTGTGTGTGTGTGTGTGTGTGTGTGTGTGTGTGTGTGTGTGTGTGTGCGAAGCATGCATTCCTATAGCTTTGTAAAACACATGCAGCCTATTCAAAGCCTGCTTTTTCCATGTGATCAAATTTTGGTGAGCTGCTTCTTTGACCCGTGAATTTCAATAGACGGTGGTGTGGAGCATTTACAATTCAGCCATAAATGACTGGCTGACTGTGCAGCGAGTCTTAAAGGAGCCGAACGCAGCGGGCTGCTTCATCTGTGAGAGAGCAAATGCATCTCTCTCCTCCACGGAGATTTGAATTTGGAAAATAGAAAAGAGGGAGGAGGAAAAAAAGGGAGCCGCGGGTAAAGGAGCGAAGCCGAGCAAATAGGGTTCTTCCGCTCCTGAAATTTGACCTGCGCATTTTCAAAGATATTACCCGTGACCTCACAGGAATATGATGCTGGGAAATTAGTCGACTGTCTTAAACACAAACTGGCTCTGAAATACAGGCAGTCAGTAAACTCTGGATGTTTGTACCACGACAGCCCTCGCCTCGCCGTGTCCCAGTGCTTTCATGGTAAAACACTCCTGTGTTCATCTAGAAACACCAATAATTTGCTTCTCCGTGTTTACCTCCATTTGATGCGGTGCATTTCTGTGTAACGTCGTACATAACATGTGAAATCCAAACTCCCAAAAGCTGTCTTTGTTAAATCTATACTTCAGTGACGGTCTCAGACAGTTTCAGTAAACGCCCTCGCCATGTTGGCACACATCAACTGGATCGAGTCCACCATGTTGGCAGCAGCATCACAAAGTGTTGACTTTGCAGAATTTGTGCCTAAAATCTCGTTGAAACCAAAGAGCATGTGAGAAAACCAGTTCTGCAAGGACGCGTCTCTGCTGAAGCAGCAGGGAGACGTTTATTTGACGTTACTCTTTTCATCCACCTTCCTTTCTTTTTTTGGGGGGGGGGTTCCCCTTTTTTCTCCCCAGTTGTACTTGGCCAATCACCCCACTCTTCGGAGCCGTCCCGGTCTCTGCTCCACCCCCTCTGCTGATCCGGGGAGGGCTGCAGACTACCACATGCCTCCTCCCATACATGTGGCGTCACCAGCCGTTTCTTTTCACCTGACAGTGAGGAGTTTGACCAGGGGGACGTAGCATGTGGGAGGATCATGCTGTTCCCCCCAGTTCCCCCTCCCACTGAACAGGCGCCCCAACCAACCAGAGGAGGTGCTAGTGCAGCGACCAGGACACATACCCACATTACGGCTTCCCACCAGCAGACACAGCCAATTGTGTCTGTAGGCACGCCCGACCAAGCCGGAGGTAACCACCAATCCCCATGTTGGTAAGCAACAGAACAGACCACCATGCTACCCAGATGCCCCTCGTTGACCTTTCTAATTTAATCTTCGCCTCTATTCTCTGATAATCCACTTTCCTATGTGGTTTGATAAAGTTGCATCATTATTCTCCATCTCTACTGGCTCATACACTGTTTTCTTGTTTTCAGTAAACTTTAATCTGTGTGGTGGGTTTTGGCTAACCCAACCCCCTCTTCCACCTCAGTCAGGACCCCTTGACCACCTCCCTGCCCGTGTGACACAGCGTGCATGGCGGCTATCGGCCCCGGCCCTCATTAACCTCATCTAATTAGATGGCAGGAAGGTCCATTGTTCCTCCCTAATGAAGCCTCAATGGTAAGATGAGGCCACGGCCGGCTCCTCTGACACCCCTGTGAAATTACAATCCCCCTTAACCAACTGCCCCCACCCCTCTCTCTCTTCCTCTCTCTCTCTCTCTCTCTATCTCTGGCTCTTGTT
Organism: Lampris megalopsis; assembly: GCA_022114975.2. Taxonomy (NCBI): domain Eukaryota; kingdom Metazoa; phylum Chordata; class Actinopteri; order Lampriformes; family Lampridae; genus Lampris; species Lampris megalopsis. Next base: position 128,915 of record JAJHIY020000804.1, read on the forward strand.
CTCTGCTTCCTCTTGTACCTGCTTTTCTCGTTCTCGTTCTCTTTCTCCAGCTCCATCTCCTTCTCTTCTGGTCATGAGTGGTGGGGCGTTCCTTGTGGGGAGGTTTTAAAAAGGCAGGCGCAGTATGAGTGTGAGGACGTCTGTCAGAGAGAGAGAGAGAGATAACTATAGAGATCCATACTGTGTCTCTCTGCTCCAGCAGAGCCCAGGGTAGCATTAGCTCTGATTAGCGCCCCCAGTATGGATCCCATGCACTAATTAGCTGAGCTGCCGTGGTTCGCTGAGATTTAAGCACCTCCTCAATCCCATTATCTGCCGTCCCTCCAGCCAGCCCCGCTCGCCGTGCCTCCTTTGTAGTGGAAGAGCAGAGGCTGCAGGGTTATTGATACAGGCCTCCCTCACAGAACCAGGCCTGTACTGTACTGTACTCTGCTCTCTCTGTGTGTGTGTGTGTGTGTGTGTGTGTGTGTGTGTGTGTGTGTGTGTGTGTGTGTGTGTGTGAGAGGATGAATGGACGTTGAAGGAAGGGAACAAAGAAGACCGGACGGAAGACATGCACGAGTGTGAGGCATGCATGTGTGAGTGTGCATTGAGCCACAGCAGTGAAAGGGCTGCGACGAAGGAGGTGGGGGCAGCAGGAGGGATTACAGGGTGGGGTGTGGGGGTGGGGTGCGGTGTTAAAATTGGATGGGGTATTTGGAAAGATTATTTGCCCCCGAGTGTTACCCTCCCTCTCCCCTCTTCTCTTTTTCTGTGGGGTGGATGGTGATGGTGGTGGTGGTGAGGGTGAGGGGGGGGTTGTTTGCTCTCTGCTCACCCCAGAGCAACTAATTACAATTCACATGTCGCACACACACACACACACACATGCACACGCACACACATGCGTGCGCGCACACACACTCACACGCGATAAGAGTTAGGGAGCAGAATTAGAATGTTCCTGCAGGGGGTGTCATCTTGGCAGAGACAGAAAGTGTGTCTCTGTTTTTAAGGAGAGAAGTAGAAGAGGTTTTTGTGTGTGTGTGTGTGTGTGTGTGTGTGTGTCTTTTTGTGTGCGTGTATTTCAGTGTGTGCGATTTTGTATGAGTGTTTGAGTGTGTGTTGCCCATGTCTGTCGTCATGTTTGTTAGAGAGAGAGGTGGTTTGGGGCGTAGGGGGCAGACAGGGGTAGGAGGTGTGTGTGTGTGTGTGTGTGTGTGTGTGTGGGGGGGGGGGTTAGAGGAAAGGGGGCTGAGGTGAGGCTCGGTGTGAACAGAGCCACCATGCTCTCATGCTGTGCGTTCTCAGGTCCCCGTCCATGACGTTTTGCCCACTTCACACGTCGGGTGTCTAACTCGGCATGCTGTTGGGGGTGGGAGGGTGGGGTGATTTGAGTGACATCTGCTCTGTTGAGTCGAGGGGATGGGGGTGGGGTGGGTGGGTGGTTGTGGGGTTGGCGGTGGGCTCCTGGCATCTACAGGCGCATCGTTGGAGGCGTTGGCACGGGGCTGGCAGGGTACAGCAGGGGCAGCAGGCGGGGATGGCCCTGAATGGAGAACCGTTTGCTCAAACAGCATGACATCTCCTGGAATGAAGGGGACACACACACACACACACACACACACACACACACACACCTCCCCCTTTACTCTTTCTCTGTTCTTCCTGTCTTTCTTTTTCACCTCTTCTCTGTCTTGTCCGTTGTCTTCTCACTCTGTCTCTGGGTCTGTAGCTTCACTTTCACTGCCATCTCTGAGCGCGCCCTCTTGTCCAGCTGAAAAACCCAGCTTCAGCGGCATTGTTTCATCCGTCTCAACAGGAGCAGTGGGTTCATTCATGTTTCCAATTACTCACCGTCACCGCTGCCCATCCCTTCCTTCCTTTTCTCTGTTCATCCGCCATCTTTCCAGGTTTACCTGTAAAACAAGCCATTAAAGCAGCCTGACGCTGACTACCTGCACACTCTAACGGTAGAGGAAGTGACCCTGTGTTGCACAGGAAGTGGTCTATTTTACAACAGCATGCCAGAAAAATATCTGACCCCCCCGCTTTGGTAGCCTCCTTATCGCTGCGCTGTTCATCCTACGAGTGAAATCAAATACACCGACTTATTGTATTAGTAAATGTGGCAGTATTTGCTTGGAGGGTGAAGGCTTCTGGTTACCTGAGGGATGAGGGATTCGGGGGAGGAGAAATGAGTGACATTTATTAGATTGTATCTAAACGAATGCACCACTCTCCTCTGTCTTTCTCTCACAAGTTGTTTCCGTCCTCTTTCATATCGCCTCTGTTGTGGAGGCGCTGTGACGCTGATGTGGTGTAAATTGATTTTCCCCAAAGATGTGATGGATGAATAGAGAGCGAACATCTTCATCGCTGACCCTGCCGCCGATTGCTTCTCCCCCGGCCCGCTTCGATGATTGACAAGGCTGCTAACGAGTGCCAGTCGCCAGTCGTGTTGTAATTTTGTGTGTGTTGAAAACAGCCGAGCGTCATCCCCTCGAGGTAATGAGCTTCTGGAAGAGAGGGAGAGACTCGCCCTAAAGGAGTGAAATAAAAAGAACAGTGAATTAAAAAAAGGACAGCGCACATGAAAGTAGATCTGAGAAAACGTCGAGGTTATCATCAGCGTTTCTTTGTTTATCCTTCCTTCCTGATGCATGTCTGTTTTTTTTGCTGTGATGCCAATCAGACGCTGAGCGCTACGGCATTTCAAAAGAGGCCATAAAACCTGATATTTGCATTAAATACATTTGATGTAAAACTGCTGAGTGGTGCAGATCTGTGAGTCTGAGTGCACACAAGTGAATGTGTGTGTGTGTGTATGTGTGTGGATGCACATCTTTGTCAGGGAATTTATGAGCAGACAAATGTGTGTTTACCTGTATCCCTGTGTGTGTGTGTGTGTGTGTGTGTGTGTGTGTGTGTGTGTGTGTGTGTGTGTGTGTGTGTGTGTGTGTGCTTGTATATAAATGCACAAATGTGTGTTAGTGTGCATGATTGAATGTGCATGAGTGTAGGTTGATGTGTGTGGGGTGCATATATATCCTTGAATGTGTATTTGTGAGCATGAATGAGAGTGTGATTGTAGATGAATTATGAATATCCGCATATGTGTGCGGCTTGTGTGTATTCACCTGTGTAGCTGTCTATGAACACACCAGACTGTGTGTGTGTGTACGTCAGCGTGCATATATGCGTGCACCCGCTCTTATTTTCCCAGCTAATGTAGCTGTCGGCGTGGGGGCTGAGGGCAGGGTCTTCCTCTGTTTATTTAGATGATGAAGAGGTGACAGTGTGTTGCTGATGATCAGGTTCATAATCAGCCTCCATCGCAGATTATTCTAACCTTGATTAAATACCCGCGTTCCTCTTTATCATCGCCCAACTCAACCCAACAAGATGGGACCAGGCTCTGATTAATGCTGTGCAGCAGTTGGTTGTGACACAAAGGACAGGCCTGTGTTGCTGGTGGGGGGGTGGGGGGGGGGCTTTCACACACCCCACTTTTCCTGTCCGCCAGATACAGAACCTTAGTCTTAATTATTTTCTTTTGGAAAATTAATTCATGTGAGGGCCATTCCACTTTTCATTATGGCTGTAATGAGAGTGGCATTGTTGACATCTATTGTGATTAGTTTTGAAAACGAGGAAATATAAAAAAGTTTCCTGCAGCACGTCCATGGGATCTTTTCCCTCAAGAAATAGTGAGAAGTCCTTACAGACCTCTCTGTCATAGGACATACACTGTATGTACATGTGCGTGTGTGTGCACGTGTGTGGTGGTATGTTTTGATTGGTTTGCAGCTGTGAGGTGTTTTTGAGTCCCAGAGGTGACTGGGAGAGGATTTGAGTCACTCACCCAGCGGCTTTCAATATCATCTGAATACTGTTACTGAGCATGACCCAGAACTGTTGACAAGAGGAGGTATCAGTAAGTCATTCGAGGTTGAGTTTTGGACAGCTCTGCTTTTTCTGCACCCTTCTTTTCCGACGAAGATGGATGGACAGGGTGGAACGAATAAGGTGGCGGTCAGTCCATCTGCACTGATCATCACTCTGGTGTTGAGTTCCTCTCGCTGCTCTTTTTGACAGACAATAATGTGGTCAGTGAGGTGCTAAATGTTAGAACAAGGTAACCTCCAGGTTGTTTTATATTTGCTCTTCTGGCGAAAGAGTGTGTTGGTGATGGTTAGGCTGTATTCTGAGCATATTGTTAACAGCAGGATGCCGTTGGAGTTTGTATTTCCAACTCGTTCCTTGCCAATTATGCCTCTCCAAAAGTTGTAATTTCATCCCATTCTGGCATTGACAACTCCAAGCAGGATTAGCTTATTATCCTTTGGGACTTTGGTGAGAACATTGGCCAGGTGGCATAGAAGGTGTTCTTTACTTCTCAAGAGAGTCAAGTGTTGGAGCGTATACACTGATGAAAGGGACACTTTAGTTATTTACTAGCGCCGGTTGTATTGTCATCAGGTGTTCATTGATGCCAAGAGGAAGCTCAGCAAGCTGGCAAATGAGGCTCTTTTTGATGGCAAAGCCCACACTGTGGATCCTTGCATCATTAGCTGCTTTTCCTTTCCAGAAGAAAGTGTAACCACCCTTCTATTCATTCAGCTGCCCTTTGTTGGCCAGTCGGGTTTCAGAGAGTGTGGCAGTATCAATTCGGAATCTCCTCAGCTCTCAGGCAATGATGGCAGTATGGTGTTCAGGTCAGTCGCTGGATTGCTTGTCCATGAGGGTTTGTATGCTCCAGGCTCCAAAATACAGTGCATCCGGAAAGTATTCACACCCCTTCACTTTCCCCACATTTTGTTATGTTACAGCCTTATTCCAAAATGGATTAAATTCCTTTTTTTTCTCATCAATCTACACACAATACCCCATAATGACAAAGTGAAAAAGGTTTTGTAGAAATTTTTGCAAATTTATTAAAAATAAAAAACTGAAATATTGCATGTACATAAGTATTCACACCCTTTACTATGACACTCAAAATTGAGCTCAGGTTTATCCTGTTTCCACTGATCATCGTTGAGATGTTTCTACATCTTAATTGGAGTTCACCTGTACTAAATTCAATTGATTGGACATGATTTGGAAAGGCACACACCTGTCTATATAAGGTCCCACTGTTGACAGTGCATGTCAGAGCAGAAACCAAGCCATGAAGTCAAAGGAATTGTCTGTGGACCTCCGAGACAGGATTGTATCAAGGCACAGATCTGGGGAAGGGTACAAAAACATTTCTACAGCTTTGAAGGTCCCGAAGAGCACAGTGGTCTCCATCATTCGTAAATGGAAGTTTGGATCCACCAGGACTCTTCCTAGAGCTGGCCGCCCAGCCAAACTGAGCAATCGGGGGAGAAGGGCCTTGGTCAAGGAGGTGACCAAGAACCCGATGGTCACTCTGACAGAGCTCCAGCATTCCTCTGTGGAGATGGGAGAACCTTCCAGAAGGACAACCATCTCTGCAGCACTCCACCAATCAGGCCTTTATGGTAGAGTGGCCAGACAGAAGCCTCTGCTCAGTAAAAGGCACATGACAGCTCGCTTGGAGTTTGCCAGAAAGCACCTAAAGGACTCAGACCATGAGAAACAAGATTCTCTGGTCTGATGAAACCAAGATTGAACTCTTTGGCCCGAATGCCAAACGTCACGTCTGGAGGAAACCAGGCACCTCTCATCACCTTGCTAATACCATCCCTACAGTGAAGCATGGTGGTGGCAGCATCGTGCTGTGGGGATGTTTTTCAGCGGCAGGAACAGGGAGACTAGTCAGGATCGAGGGAAAGATGAATGGAGCAAAGTACAGAGAGATCCTTGATGAAAACCTGTTCCAGAGCGCTCAGGACCTCAGACTGGGGCGAAGGTTTACCTTTCAACACGACAACGACCCTAAGCACACAACCAAGACAACGAAGGAGTGGCTTCGGGACAAGTCTGTGAATGTCTTTGAGTGGCCCAGCCAGAGCCCAGACTTTTTTTATTTTTAATAAATTTGCAAAAATTTCTACAAAATCTTTATCACTTTGTCATTATGGGGTATTGTGTGTAGATTGATGAGAAAAAAAGGAAATTAATCCATTTTGGAATAAGGCTGTAACATAACAAAATGTGGGGAAAGTGAAGGGGTGTGAATACTTTCCGGACGCACTGTATATGTTTCTGTTTCTGACCATGTGGTAGTGATCCCTCTGGATGCAGTGGTCCAGACAGGAGGTATGAGGCAGACTATGTTTCGGGCACCTTTGCGAGCCCTCTTCCCAACTGGGGCGAGCAGAGCGGATCCTAAATAGGGCTGCTCAGTTGTGGGGGCTGCAGCCAAGAAGCCCCTCTCAGTCCCAGAGCCTAGCAACTGATCATACACATACTGCCACCACCTATGTGCCAGGTTGTCGCTAGGGGCTGCCAAACTTCACTGTCCTGCCCCCGTCACCACTTCCTGGTCCCCACAGGGCTTTGACCCAGGATGTTTATGGGTTGATTCCCTTGCAGGAGGATACCTGCATGTGAGTTTTTTTACGTGGAGAGGCTGATGCACCTGCAGCCACCACACGGTCCTTGGAAGGGGGTGGCCAGAGTCCAGTGGCATGGAGAACCGAGGCGATTGGGGACCACCCTCTATTGCAGCCTTCATCTGCCTTCACTGCCATTGTGACCTGGAGACATCTTTCGACAGTTCCACCATTGAGATCTTTGCTTGATCACGCTTTGTCTGGAACCTCGCCCTTTACCCTCTCTGCCTTGGGTGACACTACCAGGAGCCAAGCTCCGCAGGGGATCATTAGTACATGCAAACTTCTCCACCACGGCAAGGTAGCGATCCAGGAGAACACACACACACACACACACACTTGAGTAGGAGTGTAGTGTATTCGTTCTGGAGTTGTGGCGTGTCCCGGTGTGTTTTGGAGGCTGCGGTCAATGGTGTCCCACACTGAGACAAAGAGCTTTGAACAGGTTCAGAGAGTGGCTGTTCATTCCTGTTGGAGATGAAATCCATTCTAGTGAAAATAATTTGTGTTTAGTATCCTGCTGTGGACAGAGCCGTCCTGTTTGACCAATGAACCTGACCTAATTCACTCTCCCTAAGTGTGTGTGTGTGTGTGTGTGTGTGTGTGTGTGTGTGTGTGTGTGTGTGTGACTCAGCAGGCGGGTAATTCATGCCAAAGACTGAACTGTCTTGCCACTTGGGCCACACACCCCACCCCTCCCGACCTGTGACCCATGTCTCCGTGGCAATGGGGTGCCTCTTCACAAGGAGCACCGGGCACCTGGCCACCCCCTCCCATCCGACACACGAACCCCTCTACCCGTCTGTGTGCCTGTCTGTCTCTCTCCCAATCCCTTTGCTCTTATGGCAGTAGGGTAATAAAGTTACATCTTTATTCAGGAGGTATGAGGACACAGGTCATGCAGACAGACAGACAGATACTTTGAGCCATGCAGTAAACTGGATTTTACTCTGGCAGGTCAAAGCTTTAATTCAATAAATAAGTTGCTTTATTCTCTCATCTTCATAGCTCTTCCTAGTTGACCATTTGTATTTGCATAAAGTGATGGTTCGTGATGAAGACAATAATTAAAGTGTTCACATACACCTAGAGGTCATGACACACAAGTCATAGACTCTTAAGATGGAATTTTGCAATTAACAAGTACGCACAACCTCCATTTCTCATTTAATGTTCATTCTTCACAGCAGCGTTGATTTCGCTGATGACAAAGTGCAAAGAAGAACATTCATCCATGACTGAGTTTCCATTGCGGAAATGAGATGATGAGTGAATGATAGTTCACCTTTGGTTTAAACCACCATTAAGACAAAATGGCGAGTGGGCTTCGAGCCAACCTCAAAATCTAAACTCTGCTTTGGAATCAAAAACTGATGTAATGTGATGATGTAAGCATCGTAACCTCTGTTACATCCAGCAGATGACTAAACTTTGCAGTCCTCGTTCACAGTGGAGCTGAGGTGTCTGTGTTTTTATCTCTAATAATCATGATAATAAGAATTTGCCTCATTCTTGTGGCTTAATAGTAATAGTAACAATGGCAGAATCCTTGAGGGAACTTGATTTATCAAACAAAACACAATATTACATGAGCCAACCCAGTTATCAGTCTTCCTGGCTAAGTCTGTAGGTAACAACTATTCTTTTCTCCCCACCGGTTACTATCAAGTGTTCTCAGTAGATGTCATCTACTGAAACATGAAGGTCAACTGGAGACACACTTGTCTCCCACGCAACACCTAGCCACACCCCATATGATCGATAAGCATATGTATTTCAAATGTTTTACTGGATAGTCACCATTAGAAAAATGATTTAAGTTTCACAAACTATAACTAATCCATGAATTTCCAAGTCCTTCAGCCTTTAGTAACATTTGATTTGAATGGATAGTGTCTGGTAGGACTGCTAGGAAAAATGATAGGGTGCATAGTGTTTAATTCTACTATTAGTTCTTCTTCTTCTTCTTCTTCTTCTTCTTCTTCTTCTTCACTAGATTGTTTAACATAATCTTGGAAAGTGAGAGGATGCCTGAGGAGTGGAGAAGGAGCATACTGGTACCAATTTTCAAGAACAAGGGCGATGTGCAGAACTGTAGCAACTACAGAGGTATAAAGTTGATCAGCCACAGCATGAAGATATGGGAAAGAGTAATAGAAGCTAGGTTAAGAGGAGGATAGGTGATGATCAGCGAGCAGCAGTATGGTTTCATACCACGAAAGAGCACCACAGATGTGATGTTTGCTTTGAGAATGTTGATGGAGAAGTATAGAGAAGGCCAGAAGGAGTTACATTGTGTCTTTGTAGATTTAGAGAAAGCTTATGACAGGGTGCCGAGAGAGGAGGTGTGGTATTGTATGAGGAAGTCGGGAGTTGCAGAGAAGTATGTAAGAGTGGTGCAGGATATGTATGAGGGCAGTGTGACAGTGGTGAGGTGTGCGGTTGGATGACAGATGGGTTCAAGGTGGAGGTGGGATTACATCAAGGATCGGCTCTGATCCCTTTCTTGTTTGCAATGGTGAAGGACAGGTTGACGGATGAGATCAGGCAGGAGTCTCCATGGACGATGATGTTCACGGATGACATTGTGATCTGTAGCGAGAGTAGGGTGCAGGTGGAGGAGAGCCTGGAGAGGTGGAGGTATGCACTGGAGAGAAGAGGAATGAAAGTCAGTAGGAGCAAGATGGAATACCTATGCGTGAATGAGAGGGAGGACAGTGGAATGGTGAGGATGCAAGGAGTGGAGGTGACGAAGGCATGTGAGTTTAAATACTTGGGGTCAACTGTCCAAAGTAACGGGGGATGCAGGAGAGAGGTGAAGAAGAGAGTGCAGGCAGGGTGGAGTGGGTGGAGAAGAGTGTCAGGAGTGATGTGTGACAGAAGGGTACCAGCAAGAGTTAAAGGGAAGGTTTACAAGATGGTTGTGAGACCAGCTATGTTATATGGTTTGGAGACAGTGGCACTGATGAAAAGACAGGAGGAGGAGCTGGAGGTGGCAGAGTTGAAGATGATTTTCATGGGAGTGATGAAGAAGGACAGGATTAGGAACGAGTATATTAGAGGGACCGCTCAGGTTGGACGGTTTGGAGACAAAGCAAGAGAGACAAGATTGAGATGGTGTGGACATGTGTGGAGGAGAGATGCTGGGTATACTGGGAGAAGGATGCTGAATATGGAGCTGCCAGGGAAGAGGAGAAGAGGAAGGCCAAAGAGGAGGTTTATGGATGTGTTGAGGGAGGACATGCAGGTGGCTGGTGTGACAGAGGAAGATGCAGAGGACAGGAAGAGGTGGAGACGGATGATCCGCTGTGGTGCCCCCTAACGGGAGCAGCCGAAAGAAGAAGAATTAGTATTAGTTTTAGTAGTAGTGTTTAATACCATGCATATGTTTAATATGAACCGTTGAATTTCATATATAACATTTTTTTGGAGCATGACTTCTGTACGTTCACATTAACAACCTTTTTCTATTCTCTTTTACTGTTAGAAGAAAGAACTGTCATGTCATTTTTTTTCAGGGCTTCTTCCTCTTCTTCCTCTCCCACACAGGACAACTACAGACTGGTGAATCGGCCAGGTTTCTTCCTTCTTTCCTTCTTTCTCTTTTCTTCTCCCTTCTTCTTAGATGCCTATCCGGCCACACAAAGAGGTAAAATAAGGTGTCTAATGCAGTTCCCCCAGTTAGGATGTTTTAATAGTGTGCGCTGCCTCAGAGCTGCACGCAGCTGTGCGGCGCTGACGTTAAATCAATAATCAGCCGTCACGGCTGGCTTGTTAATTCAGCGCTTTGTATGTTTGTTCGCCCAAAGTGGGGAGATTGATTATTGGTCGCAGGGCTTTTGAAGAGGGGCTGGGCTTTATAATGATGTGTAATGGTGTAAGGGCTCCGTTGCTGGGATTTCATGTGGCAGGTAATAGAGGAGATCTGATCTGTGGGAGACGCACCGCCTCTCGTTTTCTGTCTGTGAGGGAGCAGTCGTGTAGTGTCGATGCAGATGAGCACATGCACAACACTGACACACACTTATCTGCATGTATATGTGTGTGTTTGTTTTCTGTATTTGACTGCTTGTTTTTACAATGGACACACGTGTGTGTGTGTGTGTGTGTGTGTGTGTGTGTTGTCGTCGGTGCACCCTGAGAAGACCTGCATCCTCCCAGACTTATTAGGTGTAATTACGCCTCATTAAAGAGGGCAGCGCACCACGTGGGTACATATTATCCTGTTACTGAGAGCGCGTGGTCAAGATGACTGGCCTTGATGAGGCGAGAGACTGAGCATCGCAGCAGGCTTCGTTTGGATCACACTTTGAACCGGTGCTTTTATTCCACCACCAGAACCACAACCCCCGTCCTCCGGCAGAATTTCCCCCATTCTCCTTAAATGAAAGTCGCACCATAAATCACTTTGCATCCATAAAAAAAAAATAAATGCACAACTGTTCAACCTTGGAGGGATGGAGGCAGAAGATGGAGATGAGTCTTTGGTTAAAGCTGACAAAAGTCTGAACACGTCCCCCCTGCATGCATAAAGCCTGCGTTTCACCTGCACAATTCAAGGTTGTGAATAATGTGTTTTCACTAAACATTTTAATTAAAAACATCCCAATACTGCGATTCAAAGAATTATAGCCCCTCTCCTCCCTCTGCCCCATCCTCCACCTCCTCCTCTTCCTCTTCCTCCTCCTCCTCCTCTTCCCCTCTAAGGCAAAGTAATTGTGTGGAGATGTGGCAATGGCTGTGTCTCCTTCAAGGCGATGGCAGAATGCAGTATTAATCACTGTCTGGTGTCGGCCCTCCTTCGCCGGATAGTTTACACCCTGCAACACCGCTCTGAAAGTCTGACTCCCAAATACAGAGAGGACGAAGTACCACACACACACCTGCTGTGCCAAACTAATGGCAATGCTGGCGTGCGTGAGTGTGTGTGTGTGTGTGTGTGTGTGTGTGTGTGTGTGTGTGTATGGCGGAATACCGCCTCCAGGGTAAGGGGTGGAGGGAGAGAGAATGCCGAAAGTAAGCTCACTTCCTTCTACCAGAACTTCTAATATCTGTTTCCCTCCATACTCGTGCTAAACTTGTGATAACAGTTTCATCATCTCAGAAATGTGCTCATCGATGCTGGGAAAATAAAAAGCAGAAAACGTAAAGCAGTCATCTCTAAATAACCACTTGCACACCTTCCGTTATCCCCTGATTTGCAAGCAGCGAGGGTTGTCGTAATAAAGCACAGTGCTCTGACCTGCAGACACATGTTAATAAATCAAACATTGATTCACAGTTAAGTACCTCAAGAGTGTTTGCACTGCAAACAAATGAACGGCTGCCTGTGTGTATGTTTGCTGGCTGTCTGATGGCTTCTGACACATATTCAGGCTTTTTGCCGGGGTAATTAGAGAGCCCAGGGGTACGTGGAGGTATAGGAGAGGCCTTCCACACCAGTTTATGCTCCTCGCAGGTAATTGCTAGCAGCTGCACACCCAGAGCACTGAGTGTGAGAACCCCTCGTGTGGACCGAACAAACTTCTGCACACACACACACACACACAGAAGCCATACATCCCTGCCCTGCTCACCCGTTTAGCTTCACATTCAGCCTGCTGAGATCTACATGGACCTGGAAAAATGTGCAGCTTCCATTTCTGTAAGCCAGCAGTGAAAAGTAAGACTTGAAGTTTAATTTACCTACAGTGTGGCTAGGTCAACAGTGTAGCTACTGTTAGAGAGACAGTGAAGACATAGAAACACAAGTAGAGGCTGTTGAGTTTGAGAAATGGTAGTTTTTATTAAAACGCTTTGATCGCTGCAGAGTGTGTAGTGTGTGTGAGTGTATCTGACCGATACATACCCCCACCTCACCCCTTCACCCCTGCAGTGTCAGCAGGTCCCAGGCACCCTCACCGGTTTGCTTTTCCCTGCCAGAGCTCCGGTGTCTCCATTTGCTCCATCTCCCCCCGTCTTTTAATTCTCCTTCTGCTCCACTGGCTTCAGATTGCTCCTCATCTGCATCTGCTCAGCCTGCCTGCTCAGACCCCCCCCCCCCCCACTGAGTTTTGGGCTAGAAAAGCTCTCAGGTCTGCCCCAACTGGGGGCACGAGGGCAGAAAAAAAATAGAAAAGCTGAATTCACATGGATGGAAAGTGCTTCGCCTTCCTGTGTCCGGTTCTGAACCAACTAATTGCTGCTGAGTTGGGCCCGCTTTACTCATGCCCACGTTGGCAAGGCCAGCTTTTTACCTGTCGAAATTCCTGCTCTACTTTTTTAAAGGTGGCCATTTTACAAGCAGGAAATGGATAAACCCTACTTTATGATCACCTCAGTCACACTTATTCTTAAAGAAAAAAAAAAAGGAGAAAAAGATGCAATGAATAGGTTAGTATTGACTCCGTGTTAGTTTCCTTCTGAATGAGGCTCTCATTAAGTGAACCTGGGTGGATGTTAGCAAATGCTAGCTTTATTTTGAAAACATCCTGCTAAACAATCCACCCCCTCACTTCTGCCTAAGAGCCTCAGAATGTGCAGACTGGATGACAGTGCGTATGGACCAATGGAGATGCTGCGTTGTGAAGAACTGTCCTGATTGGCTGATGAGGAGCAGGAACAGAGAACATGTTTGTTTACAGCATCTAGGGGGGCCACAGGGACCGGGTTTATTTCTCAGTGCATCTGCTTGATAGCTGTTGTGATGTTAGACCAAATATCATCAAAAGTGATGTAAATTAAAATCAATGGTTGCCACTTTAAGGACCGACTTAAACAGCAAGCGATGTGAATACCGTCACATTAAGTAATGACAAAACTTCACATAAATGGAAACCAGAGACTAAACAGTATAGATCTCTACAGTGCTGTCGCCATTTCGGGGCTCTCACATTACATTTGGATCCATTCATTTTTCAGCGATGGCCAAAATAAAAAAAAAAATGTTTGGTCTTGTTTACAATCATTCCATTTTTAAAATATTTTAAGTTATATAACTAGCAATGCCTTATAAACAGTACAGTGGCATAACGACCGAAAATGATCATATTCATATGCAAAATGCCATAAGCAATAACTAGCGTTTCAATGGCAGTGTGTACTATTCAAAGAGGATTTAGGGACGGTTGCAATCATAGCATTGTTAGATGGTGACAGATGTCGTGTGGAGTTTGCATGTTCTCCCCGTGTCTGCGTGGGTTTCCTCCCACAGTCCAAAGACATGTAGCTCAGGTGACTCGGCCGTACTAAATTGCCCCTAGGTGTGAATGTGTGTGTGTGTGTGTGTGTGTGTGTGTGTGTGCGTGCGCGTGCGCATGTGCACCTGTGCCCTGTGATGGCCTGGTGGCCTGTCCAGGGTGTGTCCCCGGCTGCCGCCCAATGACTGCTGGGATAGGCTCCAGCAGCCCCGCGACCTTGAGAGCAGCATAAGCGGTTTGGATGGTGGATGGAGAAGTAGCAATACCGTATGATGAGATTATTACATATTTCAATGTGGTTTTGAGTTTTTAAGAGTGATTTTGCCTAACCATGGTGCAGGTGTTGCATCACTCAGCTAATGCTGATAGATGTCAGTGGCAAATACAGTTTATGCTAAGCTTACACGTTCTTGCAGTTTCTTAATGCAGTTTCAAACTCAATCAAACGCCACCTCATTAAATCTGGAAATACATGACAGCAGTCCTCAGAAGTGAAACAAGTCATTGGGTACAGGCAATTGTTTTACACCCCAATGCATTTTTACATGGGATCTTTATTTGGACATAGCATTTATGTCACACTTTAGAGGTTTATATAAACTGTAAACCAAGAAGAGAAGTAAACTGTGTTGCATGCCAGTCACACCAACCTGACCTGTCAACACTGTAATCCTGGTGATGGTGGAGGACTCTGACATTTCATTGTAAAATCTTATCAGAAAGAAAAAAGTCAACTGCTGTGTCATACAACACAGGGCCCTTACAGCAGTACTATGGGTTGTACTTCTGTTCTACACACAAGGCTTTTTGTGTTTGATTTGTGAAGATGCATGAATGCACTCGTTCTCCCCCGTTAATGAACGTCTCACTCACATCATGATGACACCGATTCTGCCCACATCTCCCAACTCATTCCTTCTGTAGTTCTAGCTCAGATGGATTTTTGCTGTTTTGTGTTTCGGTCCAGGGGAGGTAGCCGTCTGAGAGGAGGAGGTACAGATGCTGTCAGAAGGAAGGGAATGTGCTCCTCTTTGACTGTTCCCCACTGCGGAACAGCACCTTCACAAGTACAACCAACAGCGGCCTCAGATACACAGGTCTGTAGTCTTTACTTGGAGGAGTCTTTCTCCTCATCTCCCTCCTCATCACTCCTTCATTATCTGTCTTTTCATTTGTATTCTTCCATCTCTGACCTCCAGCTTGTCTTTCTCCATACACTTTGTGTGATGCCCACTCATACATACGTGTGCGTTGACACCGACGCATGCACTCATGCAATTATTTGTAAACAAATGTACGCATATAAACAAACGTATGCATACGTGCACACTTTTACTTATCTGCCCACATGCAAAAACACACATAAGTATACAAAAGGCAGCACTCAGACAGACATAAGACATGCATTTGTGTGGATATGAATACACATCAGCATTCTCACACACACGCGCACTTACACACACACACACACACACACACACACACAACACACACAACACACAGTGCATTTACAATCACCCTGTCATAAACCAATAAAGGCAGTACTCTGACTTTAGAACCAGTCATGTAAGTTATTGCGTCTGATTGTTGCATTATGGTCAGAATCAGGCATGTAGGTTTCCACTCATTCTTTCAGTCTTTAACGTGTTGGTTGGGTTTCCTTAACCTTTTATACAACTAGTATATGTGAAAGGTCACCAGACATGCCCTAACCATTTTTTTGTTGTTGTCTCAGAATGACTTTTTTATGTAGCTGTAACTGTAGAATCTGCCTTGGTTGTTTACACTGGTTTGGTATCAACCACATCCAATATTACAAGTCAAATTAGTCTCACCAATTTCTATATTTTATGACCGTGTGACCCCGTCCTCCCCGTCCTTTCATTAGTCAAGTCATACAGAGTATTATCTCCATGTTGTGAAACAGAACAGGACAAAAGAATATAGAGAGAAAACTAAGAACTAACCAGCAAATAGACCAACGAAACAGACAAGTAGACAGACAAACCAGGAGAGAAACACACACAAAGAGCCACGGACAGACAGGCAGACAGACAGGCGGACAAACAGATGGATGGTTAGTATTTACCCCAGCAAGGCACCCTGACAGTCGGAGGGCAGAGGTCATCCGGCTGTCTGGACAGGGTAATTAACACCGGGAGGGAGTTCTCAGGCCTTTAAAAGAAAAATGATATCTGCAGAGAGAATTTAACTGTCCTCAGGGATTTAGCATTTATTTTACAGATGATTATTAAGGTATAAACAAAAGAAATCCTTACCAGACAGTTTGTTAATAATAGGCACCTAACCTCATTAAGGAGATATTTTAATCCTAATTTTTAATCTGATATTTAATAAATCTAATAATTTAATAAATCTAAAAAAATAATTTTTAATCTAATATTTTAAAACAAGACTAGGTCAAAACCTAGTGTATGGCTGGACTGTGTATTACAAAATTGTGGCAGTTTGTTACAGGGATAGTCAGTGGTGGTGTCTATAATGTGAATTCCTCGATATAAAATGTTAATCTGCAGTTTTCTGTACCATCAATACCATCAAGAGTATACTTGGAATACCATCAAAAGGAGTAACTTGCAACAGCTTAAGTAGCTCCTGCAGTTTCTGCTGGTAGCAAAGCATCTCTGATGTTTATTTTACTTGTACTGTTGTGACCATGGGGAAAGGCCTCATTGGCAGTGGGCGAAGACCCATGAACATCCATGAAAGAACAGACGACAGCTCAGAAAGACAGCACGCAAAAGTGTTAGGGCTAGTACCCTGAAGCACTGCATAAACAGCTACAAGGACTAAACAGAGGGAATACCCCCAGGCAGACCGAGGAGGGGGGGGGATAATCTGCCATTAAGGACGGACGGATCGCACGACCAAAGACTTAGATAATAGCATAAGGACTATGATATTGGATACAGCAAGACAGGAGAGTGTAGCCAAAAGAAGATGCAACATCTGTAGTGGAATATTTAAGAATGAATGTGGTGTGAAAATTCATCAAGGCAAGTCTAAGTGCAAAGAGCAACTACAGCAACGCAAAGCCCCTGATACTACCCAGAGAGCTATCTCTGAGTTTATTAGCACTGCTTGCCCCAGACCTCTCTCCTCAACCTGCTCAGAGCACAAGGAGAGGAGGTGAATCCGAAAGCCTGGAGGGCTTTGAGAGGAAACCACAGCTGAATTTTCCACCAGCAGCAAATTGCAGATGGTCACAATTGGATGAAGAGCTGAACATCATCCTGGACAACACCATGGAAGGAGATGCAACCAAGAAGATAAAGACTATGGCGCAAGTCGTGTGTCAGGCATGCCAAGATGCTTTTGGTGTGAAGGAAGGAAAAGTTCCAGGTCACCAGTAGGTCCCAGTAGGAGGCAGTGCCAGATCATTGTGCAAAGAACTAAGTATGCTCAGAAAAAAGGTGGTGGAAAGCAGACGATGGGGAAAAAACAGCCTTGAACCAACTAAGCTCAGAACTGTGAAAAAACCTACTCCAGCTTTGCAAGACAGAGACAGTCTGGCAAAAACAGAGAGAGAAACATCAACAGAGGAAAGCCTTTTTTAAACAACCCCTTCTGGTTTACAGCTGACCTCCTTGGAATGCCTAAAATCGGGAGACTGATATGTTCAAAGGAAGAAGTGGAGAGTAGTGTAGCAGCAGCACACGGCGACCCCAGCAAAGACATTCCACTGGGAGACTGTCCTTTCCAGCTGCCAACACTCAAGCTACGCACCCCTTTCAACGTGGCAGACTTCACTCTTGATGAAGTAAGGGCAGTAGTGGAAAAAGCTCGAGCAGGATCTGCTCCAAGACCATTTGGTACCACTTAAAAGGTCTACAAAAACTGCCCATGGCTACTGAAGAGGCCATTGAAGCGTTTGCAGACACTCTGGAAGAGAAAACAGGAACCCTGGCTCTGAACGCTTGCTGAGGTCTGCTTTGTCCCTAAAGAACTGAACTCATCAGGACTTGACCAGTTTCGAGAGATCTCCCTGCTAGACGTTGAAGGGAAAATATTCTGGTCCATCATGGCTAAAAGACTAACATCTACTTGCCAATGAATACATTGACATAAGTGTCCAGAAAGGATGAGTCCCGGGGTACTGAGGATGTCTGGAGCATACATCAGTGATCAGCCAGGTCATGAAGGAAGCAAAGAGCAAAAACAACACACTCTCAGTGGTATGGTTAGATCTCATCAAAGCCTCCCCAAGTGTAACTCACTAGCTGATCCAAAATGCATTGGAGTACTATCAAGTACCATCAGAAGTAGTCAGCTTGTGATGTCACACATGGGTTTGCTAAAAATTAGGTTCATTGTGGGAAATTTCACCACCAAATGGCAGAGGCTTGAGAAGGGCATCATGGCAGGATGCCAATATCGGTGGTCTTGTTTGTGGCTGCCAACTACTAAAGGCAGGAGGAATGCTATGTAGAGGGCCATAAGTGGATGACGGAATAAGACATCTGGCCTGCAGTGCATTCATGGATGATATTACTGTGATGACTCCATCAATCCATGGAACATGGTGGATTGAATCCTTTTTCTTGAATCCAATGATTCAAGAAAGAGGAATCCGATGCCTTGGAAAGAATTACAACAGCACTCTGAAGGACAGCGGCAACCTCAAAGACACCATGGCTCTCAACTAAACATCTGGCTCAGGTAATTGACAACAACCAGCTGCTTGGAAGGTTTAAGGTGTGATGCTTCCAGTATGGCATCATACCCAGATTGCATTGGTCATTCCTGCTATATGACTTCCCCATGACTCAAGTGGAAGCAATGGAGAGACTGTGCATCAAATTCTTGCGATGATGGCTGGGTGTCCCTCCAGCTTTCAACTCAGTCAACCTGTACAGCAAGTCCTCCAATCTCTGCTTACCAGTCTCATCGGTGGTGGAAAAATTCAAAGCCACCAAGGCAAGAGCAGTCAGTACACTGCTACTGTCTGAGGATGAGAAAGTCAGACACTCTAACAAGACCATTAAGTGTGGTAGGAAGTGGAAGCTCAGGAAGCAGTGAGGGGAGCAGAAGCATACTGGAAACATCAGCAGATCGTTGGGGTAGTCTGTAAAGGACGACTAGGACTTCGAAACTACAATGTCAAGAGATGAAGTAAGGCAAATGGCAAAGGCAAGAGAGGACTAGTGGTGCAGAGGGTCCGAGAGGCAGCAGGAGAAGACTGCCTCATAAAAGCGGTAGGGCTCGCCTGCTAGGGACAGTGGATGCAGTGGGACCAGGCACTCAAACGATCGTTGTCCTGGAAGAAATTCTGGGGTACTGACTAGGGCAAGTTGACCTTTCTCCTGCATGCTGTGGCTGACCTCTTGCCAACTCCAAACAGAATAAAGATCTGGGACAAAGAAGACAACCCATCCTGCAAGCAGGGTGGAGCAACCCTTTGCACCCTGAATCACATCTTGACTGGATGTCCCAAAGCTCTGGGAGAAGGCCGATACAGGTGAAAGGACGAAAAGGTCCTTACAGAAATTGCCAAATGGATCGACCTGCAGAAGGTCAAAGCCAATCAACACCAGGCATTACCATCCAAAGTTGTCAATTTCCAAAGGGAAGGAGATAAGGCTCCTTGGGCAAGAACAACTGCCAAGAACCTGTGCTCCGTTTTGCATCAAGCTTCCGACTGGGAGATGCAAGTGGACCTGAAGAAGAAACTTGTCTTTCCAGAAGAGGTGGCAGTAACCTCACTCCGACCAGACATGGTATCCAGGAGCACAAAACCTATCTTAGTAGCCGAACTCACAGTGCCCTGGGAGGACAGGCTAGCCTTCTGTCAACAACAGAAGAAAGCCAAGTATCAGGATTTGATCGATGAAGCTCTCGTCAAAGGATGGTACGCAACCTTATTTTCCATTGAAGTTGGCAGCCGTGGTTTCCCAGCAACATCAGTGTGCTGTTTCCTACAGAAGATGGGTTTGAAACCCAGACAACTGAAGCAAGCCATTGGTGAGATAGTCATGGCAGCTGATACCAGCTCAGGATTGTTGTGGTTGATGAGAGCCCGCAGTTGGAAACCCTTCTGCAGGTAAAGGCAAATTTGGTCTTTGCTGCCCCACTCAGGCGAGACGTACAGGCTAAGAGATGAAACGCTTGTGACCCTGAGATACCTGCTGAAGATGCAGAAGGGTTCACTGCAATGCAAATGCTCTGACCACCCTTCCACCAAGGAATACCATCAAGAGGAGTAACTTGCAGCAGGTTAAGTAGCTCCTGCAGTTTCTGCTTGTAGCAAGGCATCTCTGATGTTTATTTCACTTGTAGTGGTCCCAGTAATATTTGTTGTTCAAGTGTACTGAAGTTGCATATCACATGACATGGTTAAGCTATGTTCGAGTTTAAAAAAAAAAGGTATTGCATGCATTATTCACCACCAGCCCCTGATATAAGGGGTACTTTCTTCTAGCCCAGCTAAGAGTTGGTGCTGCTCTGGAACCAGTTTCCCTGGCTGAGAGTCAGTTCTTTGGCTGTCAGAATGCTGAGAAATGGTTCAAGATTAAGCACTGGCTCCAAACCAGCCCTCAAACTGCCTTGGTGGAAAAGGGGTATAAGACTCACTCAGTATTGAGAGGTGAATGCACAAAGAATGGATTGCGGCAGCTGATAGCACCATGGATTGTGCATCACTTGCAACTGCTATCTGTCCCTTCTCAAGGTCAGTTTCACAAAAGATATTGCACTAATTATATTACAGCACAAACGCACTCATAAAGTTTTGCAGCTGAGTGCAAGTTGCTGTTATTTTGCATCTTATTGCAGTTATCCATGTGGCAAAATAATTGGTGACTTTGCACCAAGAAACAGTAGGCAGGCTCATCCTTGATGTTATCAAGTATAGCAAGAATTGTTTGACCTGACAACCTGTATCTGTGAATGATTTCAGTCTCAGTTAAGTCAAAAAGCAATTTTCTCCTACGAAATATCCCATCATGACGTCATGACCTGTCATGACGATGCCTTTGCCTGGCTACAGTCACTGCTGCCATGATCACTGGAAAGCCTGGGTGTCAGTCACCACCAACTGTGAAGACACCAATAATTTTCACTCTAACTGCATGTGGCTATTAGCACTGGTGTTTATAAATTGGAGTTTTTTGCAATGAGACTCACTTGCATAGAAAGGGGCCAATTTTGTGCCAAATGTACTATATGTATTACCTAATTTAAATAAATGCAAATAGCACTGGAGCACCAAGATGCAATTTGCTTGGCAGTGCAGTCAGGGATGCATTTCACCCTTTGCAGGTGTTTTGAGAATTACATGGTTCATATATGTGTATATATATATATATATATATATATAATTTTTTTTGGTCTTATTTGTGCAGGTTTAGCGGCCGCAAAAACCGTGCAATCCTTTTGTGAATTCGCCGGTGAGTGATTTGTCAGAGTGATTGTTATCAGAATCAGAATACTTTATTCATCCCCAGGGGTGCTTTATTTGGTGTGTTTTAACTATGCACTCTCCGTCATGCCTCTCAGCACTCGGCCCAAGTAAATCCAGTTGCACCCTGTAGTATGGGGCGCAGCTACACGTGGGTTGGGGCCAGGTTAGGGTTAGGGGTGTAGCCCCACCTCGTAATGTAGCCCCACCTCATTCTGCAGGCTGCAGCTGGGTGCTACTCACTCATGATCAGTTTCTTCTTCTTCCACAAGTCAAGACTATGAGTGCTCACACATTATCATTGATTAAATAAAACACACATTATCATTAAAGCTGTGCGATATGACCAAAATCTCATATCACGATATAGGACATATCACGATATAGGTCATTGATATCATGATATAGGACATATCACGATATAGGTCATTCATATCATGATAACGATACATATCACGATGTAGGTCGTTCATATCACGATATTGTCACCTTCTTAAAATAATGGCCTAAGTCATATTTTCAAGTTTTTAAAAAAACAGAATAAACTGAAACAAATACAGAATATTTGATATCACACAAAAATAACAATAACTATACATATCGTGATATATGTCGTTCATATCACAATAAAGATACATATCATGATATAGGTCATTCATATCACAATAATGATACATATCATATAGGTCATTCATATCACAATAACGATACATATCACGATATAGATTGTTCGTATCACGATAACGATACATATCACGATATAGGTCGTTCATATCAAAATAACGATACATATCACGCTAAAGATCTTTCATGTCACGATAATGATACATATCATGATATAGGTCGTTCATATCACGATAACGATACATATGATATAGGTCGTTCATATCACGATAACGATACATATCACGCTAAAGGTCTTTCATGTCACGATAACGATACATATCATGATATAGGTCGTTCATATCACGATAACGATACATATGATATAGGTCATTGATATCACAATAATGATACATATCACGATATAGGTCATTTTCATACCTAAACCACATCCATATGATAGAATTAGCCCCTCTTAGGTACAAGCTCCTCATATTGTCCTAGCTGGTCGGAGTCCTTCTGTTTGGAATTACCCCCTTCTGTGTTACGTTCACTGTCCTCCATGTTTGTATTGTCTTCATGCAGATCTCCTGCCTGCATCCATGCTGTGCAAAGAGCGGAGAGGATCGTCCAAATGACGAAAAATATTGATGTAAAGAGTGTGATTTGCGACACAACGAAATAAATGATAGCGCTTAATATGAAATGATATAGACGTTTTCTATCGTCACATGATATTTATCGTCCTATCGCACAGCCCTGATTATTATTATTATAACGTACTCACTATAATGGGTGAATGATAGTTTCTGCTCACACTTGCTGAGAGTAAATGTGGTGGAAATATGAGCAATTGTTTTTTGGCTTTGCAAAGCATCACCTTTGGTTGGTAGCAATTGTCTGATAGCTGGTGAGTGGTGGTTCTGTTGATTTGTGTTTTTGTACTGCGTTTTGATTGAAATAGCTGCTTATGTCATTAAGTTTACATTTGTTGCTGTCTGTCCAGACTGATTTTCAATGGGAAACATCCTCTGACTCGTCATTGTAACATTACCAGAAAATTTAACAAGCAAAACTACATTAGTTTGGGTAAGCATGGATTGGACCTGGAGGTATCCATGGAACAATCGAGCTATTGCTCAATCGATTGATCTATTGATCTAGCTAGCTGTCTGTCTGTCTGTCTGTCTGTCTGTCTGTATTCATCCATCCCTCTGTGTTATTTGGAGAGTGATTCTGTTTTTCGTGGTTTTAGACTACACAACAGAGTAATGCGATGTGAAAAGCTCTCCAATCAATTACTTTCAGTCCACCCCAGCCAACTACCGGCCAGTGACGCCATTATCATTTCAGAACCACATCCAATAAGAGAGAGGAGGAGGAGGTGGAGGGCTGGCGATCCAGCCTGTAATTAGCGGTCCTAACTGGAAGGGAAGAACATGGGGGCCACATGGCTGGGGCATCTGTGGATGAAAACACACAAACACACACACACACACACACACACACACACACACACACACACACACACACACACACACACACACATAGTTCTGCCAGCGTCAAGGGGTCCGGTGGTGTCAGCCTTACTCCGGGCCAGCGGCCAGCGCCGCTGTCCCTGTCATGTGGGCCTGCTAATGAGGAAGTCACATATGGACCGGGACCCTCGTTAGGCAGGGGGACACACACACACACACACACACACGCACACACACACATACACCACAATGTGGGAGGAGGTACACTCTTCCAAACACATGGTGAGCTGGACGAATGATACGCACACATGGAATAATGTGATGCATGCACACACACACACACATGCGTGCGCCCCCCCACACACACACATGTGTACATGCACCCACACAGGTGCAGGTGAGTGTGCACACTCACAGAATGATGGACAAGAGACACACAAAGCAGCACCAGCAAGCTGAAGCCAGACAGAGAACATGCTGTCATAGAGAAGATGAGGGCAGCGCCAGACGGGCCCAACACACACACACACACACACACACACACACACACACACATGATACGTGGTCTTTTGGTCAAAATTAATGATAATGAGACTTTACGACATAAAATGTATCACAAAAAGGGGTGTGAAATATGTGAGGGGGTGTTATTTGAAAATCAGTTTTGGTTTGATATCAGGCTTGACGTTGCCAAACAGTTCAATGTGCTCAGCCTCAGCTGGATTCTTACACACTGTATTTTTACACGTGTAAGCAGATGTCACTGATATGGTGTAAAGCCCTGGTCATTATCGTGATAATGTATTCCATATTGTCCAGCACCAAGTGCTAGTGGTAGTATGGCTAGTAGTGCTCATGGTGCTCGTAGAGGTGGCAGTAGTAGTAATAGTGGTGGTGGTTGTAGTAGGGGTAGTCGTCATAGTCGCAGGATTGTGGTAGTAGTACTGATCATAGTAGTGGTGGTGGTGGTGCATGTGTGTGTGAGGTGGGGTATAGAGACAAGGCTCTTTCACACAGGTTTCTCACCAGCTGTCACCTCCAACATACCGCTGAATGGAGGCCTGTCACTCCGCAGCCCCGCGGGGTTTAACTGGTCAGGAAGAGAGAGGATGGATTAGGCTACAGACGCCCGGCACATGTGTAGAAGAGACTAATACATCTTACACCAACTTCAGCCGCTGAATCCCCCCATCCACCACCCATCCCCACTCAGCTTCCCACTCTCAAAGCCCCAGGATTAGAGATCCCATGTGGATGAGAGAGAGAGAGAGAGAGAGCGAGAGAGAAAGAGAGAGACTCCTTTCAGCTTCAGAACATCCTGGTAGTATTTGTCTTCTCTTTGTCATGATATTATTCCATATATATTTTGAGGAATACATGATATTTCCCTAAACTTAAGATGAGGATAAGATAGTTTAGAGAGAAGGAGAAGGAGGGGCTGTCGGCTCTGGGCAGGGCATGAGAGAGAGAGAGAGAGAGAGAGAGAGAGAGAGAGAGAGAGAGAGGCGGTGACACGGGGTTACAGTGAACCACCACCGGGTCGACGGAGTTCGTCAGGAGAAGAAAATAAATCCTTTTGGGTTCGTCAGTTTGAATTTGAACCTGACTGGTTAATCTCTCCTTTTGTTTTCTAGACTCTCTCTCTCTCTCTCTCTCTCTCTCTCTCTCTCTCTCTCTCTCTCTCTCTCTCTCTCTCTCTCTCTCTCTCTCTCTCTCTCTCTCTCTCTCAGAGGGGGAGCAGCAGGGCACTCCTTTCAGAGGACCGGAGGAGGGGCTGTTGGGAGTGGCAGAGGAGCTGTTCGCTGCTGATACTGCTGCTGTCAGCCCCCCTCTGAGCCTCTGTACTGTGAGAAATGCAGGACATGTTGAGACAGGGCTGACGTGAAGATAACCGCGGCACTTTTGCTTTTATTACTCTTCTCTCCTGTTCAGGTCACATGGACACATGAAGGAGGAACAGAGTGGCTTTCTGATTCTCCAGTTTGCTGTACACACCTTCGCCAGGGCAGAGGTCACCAGCTTTAAAGGGGGGGGGGTGTTGGATTGTGGTTGGTATCATTGTGTTGGCTGTGTTTCTTGTCTGGTGTGTGTGAGGATTTGTGTTGTTTTTCTAGCTGTGGTGTAGAAGAAATTCATCCATGTGGATCATGACCAGCCCATAGGGGTCACTAGTACTGCACCAAATCACTCCATTTGCAATGGAAAAGAGGAAGTTTGGTTTTCTACGCCAATCCCTGCGTATGTGTGTTGTTTGCACGTGCGTGTGTTATGTGAATGTGCTCATGGCCTTTCCAGAAACTGCCCACCCACCCACACCCACACACACATACACACACACACACCCACACCCACACACACACACACACACGTGTATACACCCAGTCAAACACATACACGCCATATTCCCCACTCAAGCTCTGAACTGCGAGCTAACCCATGAGCAGCTCTTCCCACCACACACACACACACACACACAGACACAGACACTAACACGTATTGTTTCTCAGTGTTTGCGCCTCCTAACTGTGAACTATCCTGTGAATGTTTTCACATGCTGAGCGTGATGGCGGTGATGATGATGATGATGATGATGATGATGATGATGGAGGAGGAACAGCCTGTAGGAGGAAGAGGGTCTCGGCAGGCTGATTAGCGAGAGGCCACATGAATGTGACACATGTTCCGCCACTGTGAGACTGGGCCCTGTTTGTAGTCCTCTACACACACACACACACACACACACACACACGCACACATGCAGGCATACACACTCACTGCACCACTCTAATGCCTGGGAGAGTAGACGAGCCTTGAGCGAAATTCCCTCCCACCCCTAAATACTACCCCAACTCACTCAAACTACCCCACCCCCACCCAATGCAAATGAGCTTTCTGGTCAGCCAGGCTGAAAAGGCAGGAGAAGGCAGAAGCGTATGGCCAAACAGCGGGGCCACCATCATACCCCCCCACCACCACCACCATTCACCCCCTCTGCCACTCACACACACACACACACACACACACTCTCTCTCTCTCTTTCTCTGTGTGCCTCACACATGCGTACCTATCACGCCTGGTTTAGCTCTTCAGTCTCTTTCCAGATGCTTTGTTTGACGCTGAGGTTGGTGAAGACAAAGTTTTTATGTCAGTCGTTCATCTCGTGGAGTCTGGGTGATTCCTCTCATGGATGTCTGTACTGTTCGGAGGTTTGGCTGAAGGAGTTGTCGTTAATACCATTTCAAAGAGTATTAAGAAGTGCACAGTCATGTTTCTGTTGATGTTGTTGTTAAATCCCATATATAGTAATAATAATTTAGTGAATGATTTTTCACTGAGTTTTGCAAAATCCACTGGAAAACTCCACAGCAAATTCCACCGGTACACTGAAATGTACCAGACTGTAAGAGTAAGTGTTTGACTTTCCCCTCATATCTGAGCAATACTTTGGTAAAACCTCTGTCCCCCGATTGAAAATAAAACAGAATCATTAATATACATGGATTGAGATTTTGATATAATAATAATAATAATATTCCCAATCATGATCAAAATTATTATTATAATTTGTATTTGGAGCAAATACATTAAACTATATCTATATATCATATAAAGCAAGGCAAGTTATTTGTATAGCACCTCATCATCACACAGGTCATTCAAAGTGCTTTACAGGCAAAAGACAAGACAAAACATAAAAGCATAAAATAAGATCCATAAAAGTACAGACACATTTTATAAAAGTACAGACAAGTTTAAAACTGACTTGGTAAAATAAAAGTTCCATAAAAACTGATTAATTAAAAGTAACAACAATTGGAGCAGAATATATAGAAATAGCAAAAAAACAAAACACACACACACACACACACACACACACACACACACACACACACACACACACACACACACACACGCAGCTTAGCCATAGGCTGTTTTAAGGTTTTAATATAGATGCAGTTTACTTGGATGGATTCTTGCTTGGTAAATATCGTGCTCTAAAACACTTCTAACACAAAGCGGAGGAGGAGGGGCAGGTTGTCGTCACAAAATGACTTTTACCCTCAGTCTGGAGTCCAAACGTGTCCACACAACCAGACTGATCAGGAAACCAGTGAGGATGATGTTCCTCAGCCCAGGGCCACTCAGAGGTCACCTGACCGCCGGCCACCGGCCGCTAGCCACCAGCGCTAGCCTCATGGTGGAGGTTAGCTCAAACGCCAATCAAGAAATAGCAGAAATAGAGTAACAATATTTAGCACAGTAATAAGAACACAGCAGATGAAGATTGGTGGGGCATGGTACAACCAAAACCCTAGTGGAGATAGATGTCAGGAAGAACTCTGAGCAGAAAGCATTTGTAGTGTGATTATATTAACCTTGTGCTCTGTTTGGGTCAGAATGGCCCGTCTGAAATTACCCCTACGAACCATAAACGGTGTTAATATTAGTTAATATTAGTAATGAGTGAAATAAGGATCAGACATATTGTGTATTTTTAGATAAATATTACAATTTATCGCTATAAAATCCAAAGGTGGCTCCGGTGAACAACACATCCACGGAAGTGAATTTGATTTACTTTAGTTTACTGAACAAAAGCTCTTGTTACCCAACACAAAGAGGCACTTTTTTATTTTTTTTGGTCTTCTGCAGTGCTGTGATTTAAACAGGGTCAGCTGCCGTCTCATCAGTGTCCAGGCCAGTACCTTTACTGGGAAGGGTAACTTAGGTTTTGGCCGATGTGATGGTGTCACGGCTCTGCTTGTGTGCTGGGTGTGCTGGTGTGTAGCCCAGTCATAGGACAGTGACCTGAGGCCTGTCCAGCCAAACTGGCACACGTGATGCTGAGTCAGACCAAGCGGAGGCTGAATTATTACTGTGTATAAATGATATTCACAGTAACTTGTTGGAATAATATTCAACACGATTCATTTTGCATCTGACTTTCTACATCATATATTCATGTAAGCTCAGCAGCCTGTTTCTTATTCCACATCCTCCTCACTCTCTCACTCTCTCTCCGTCTCTCTCTCTCTGTCTCTCTCTCTCTTCCCTGTTGTTTAGCTTCGTTCTTGTTTAAACGCCGATGTGAGGTATGAAATCAACACTAATGGTAATTCACATGTGGAGTCACATAATTGCAGACCTGATGGCAGTACGATGCTGTTTTTCTAGAGCTCTCTGCGGAGGAAAAGGTTTTAACACTGATTTCTTTCAAATGATTGTTGTGAATATATTTTGGGTTTTTTTCCGAGTGTTGTTGGTCAATAAGTCCCTCCATGTTGGGCTGTGGATGTCGAGCAAGCAGCCGTAGTGTTGTGTATTCATCCCTGCAGTGTCGTGTATTCATCCCTGCAAGGCCGACCGAGACGTTTTACATGACGACCGCTATCAAAGCAAGTGGCCTCAATTTACATAGAGCTCTCTCTCTCCCTCCCTCTGTCTCTCTCTCTCTGTCTCTGTCTTTCTGTCTCTCGCTCTGTATCTCTCTCTGTCTCTCTCTCTGTCAGTCTCTGTCTATCTCATCGTGTTAGGAAACACCTCCCTGTGTGTTGAAGCAGACAGTTGAAGTCTGCTGATGAAGGAGAAAGAGATTTTGGAAACAATACGAGTTCTGCAGTTAATCTCACAATCTCTCATTTCCCATCATTCCCAAATTGTACACCTCCACTTGTATCTCTTGCTCTCTCTCTTTTTTCACGTGTTCCATATTTGCCAACGCTTTCCCTGTTTAGAAAGCAGCTGATTTCCAGAGTGTCACCCTGTTGGAAAGCAGGAGGTATCCCACTTGGAATAATACTGGTTTTGACAACACATTGAAGACACAAAGCGTACAAACACAACAGTTCCTATGTGAATTCACATCTGTGTGGTCAGAGAAGTGTACATGTCAGAATACACATGCCGTGTTATTGTTTAGAAAACTACTCCCTCTGTTAACTCCCAGTTTGACACACTGGAATGAAGAGAATGTGCAGCAGTATCATATATTCAACATTACCAAGTCGTAGTTTTCAATTATCATTTTACCCTCACAAATCAGTCGCTAACCTGTAAATAGTTTCAGCAGACGTGAGCATGCTGAACTCGGGTCTGCACGGAGACAGAGCAGCATGCTGGACTCAGGTCTGCGCAGAGACAGAGCAATGTGCTGGACTCAGGTCTGCGCAGAGACAGACCAATGTGCTGGACTCAGGTCTGCACAGAGACAGACCAATGTGCTGGACTCAGGTCTGCACGGAGACAGACCAATGTGCTGGACTCAGGTCTGCACGGAGACAGAGCAACGTGCTGGACTCGGGTCTGCACAGAGACAGACCAATGTGCTGGACTCAGGTCTGCACGGAGACAGACCAATGTGCTGGACTCAGGTCTGCACGGAGACAGAGCAACATGCTGGACTCAGGTCTGCACGGAGACAGAGCAACGTGCTGGACTCGGGTCTGCACAGAGACAGACCAATGTGCTGGACTCAGGTCTGCACGGAGACAGACCAATGTGCTGGACTCAGGTCTGCACGGAGACAGAGCAACATGCTGGACTCAGGTCTGCACGGAGACAGAGCAACGTGCTGGACTCGGGTCTGCACGGAGACAGAGCAACGTGCTGGACTCAGGTCTGCACGGAGACAGAGCAACATGCTGGACTCAGGTCTGCACAGAGACAGAGCAACGTGCTGGACTCGGGTCTGCACGGAGACAAAGCAATGTGCTGGACTCAGGTC
The DNA here is from genome assembly GCA_022114975.2 of Lampris megalopsis. Taxonomy (NCBI): domain Eukaryota; kingdom Metazoa; phylum Chordata; class Actinopteri; order Lampriformes; family Lampridae; genus Lampris; species Lampris megalopsis. The sequence continues at coordinate 158,818 of JAJHIY020000804.1, forward strand.
TGCACGGAGACAGACCAATGTGCTGGACTCAGGTCTGCACGGAGACAGAGCAACATGCTGGACTCAGGTCTGCACAGAGACAGACCAATGTGCTGGACTCAGGTCTGCATGGAGACAGAGCAACATGCTGGACTCAGGTCTGCACAGAGACAGAGCAACGTGCTGGACTCAGGTCTGCACGGAGACAAAGCAACGTGCTGGACTCAGGTCTGCACAGAGACAGAGCAACGTGCTGGACTCAGGTCTGCACAGACAGAGCAACGTGCTGGACTCAGGTCTGCATGGAGACAGAGCATTGTGCTGGACTCAGGTCTGTGCAGAGACAGAGCGTCGTGCTGGACTCCGATCTGCACAGACAGAGTAGCGTGCTGCAGGCCCACAAGCCATGCATGTTACCCCGAAGCTGCAGAGAGTGATCCCACATCACTCATGTCCACATCAAATCATGATATTATGTGGGAATAATTCAGTGTGCCCTGTTGCCGCTAGCAAGATAAATACATAACTTTTAACTGATGACATTTAAATCAACTTTCCATACAACGAATATAAACAGCAACTTCTTCTTCTTTTATAACCAAACTGTTATTTTGAATGAAAATTAACATTTTAATTCTTGAATAACTGACAAGCTTAATGCTTCTTACATATGTGTGTGTGTGTGTATATATATTTATATGTATGTGTGTATATATATATATATATATATATATATATATATATATATATATATATGTAAGCTTAGATGAAAAGGATTTATGCAACTCCAAAAGTTTGTTAAACTCTATTTTACAAATGAAAAAGATCTGGAGTTTAGCTTTGTTTACTCGCCAGTAAATTACTAATTAATTTATTCCTTATAATAATGGTATACTGTAGACGTTTCAATGATTTAACCGTCTAAATACTGAAATATTCATCAAAACAGTCAACTACGCTTCTGTTACTCATGCAAAGAAAAAAAAAACTGTGGAAATGAAGGTTAGTTGCAGAAATTGTAAGAGCAGAAATGAAAGTCAAGGTTAAGCTCATGAAGTCAAACATGGACCACAAACCACCACAATACGCTGACAAACCAAGAACCGGCTGCAGTGTATTTTAACACGCGGCATCTTTTACGTGTCCCGTCACACACATGGCGGCGGGGTCCAGAAAAACAGGAATTTCCCACAGGCCGGGGGTCAACAAGCCACGTTTTAGCGAGGTCATGAACCTGACCCCAGAACAGCAGGCCCGATGATGGCTAGAAGAACCCGTAGTGGCATTTTTCACCGGCACTTCCACTCAATCTTGTTCCTCTGCTTTCCCTCAAACAGCGTCCATACGGATCCCGTTAGCTGTAGGTAGAGACGAGCGGCTGGTGAGGAAAACATTCCAGCAGCACCGCTGTCGGAGAGGTGGGGGGGGGGGAGAAAGAACACAATAAGTGATGAAAAGATGAGATGTGAGGAAGGGAAAATGTTACCTCTGGAGGCATTTTTCTCAAGCCAATGAGAACAGAGCGTTTCACCTTTTGTGGTGCAAAGGTCAGGGTTTGCCTCGGGCCAAGTCAGCCAGACTCAGGCCAGCAACTTTTTTTCCATAGAGAGGAAAAAAAGACCCAAGACTCTGTGTGTGTGTGTGTGTGTGTGTGTGTGTGTGTGTGTGTGTGTGTGTGTGTGTGTGTGTGTGTGTGTGTGTGTGTGTGTGTGTGTGTGTGGGCGAGAGTCCATGCAGATATGTGCATGTTGTATCTGTCGGCCTTTTTGAGTGAGTACACATGCATGTAGAGTGTGTGTGTGTGTGTGTGTGTGTGTGTGTGTGTGTGTGTGTGTGTGTGTGTGTGTGTGTGTGTGCGGATGCTGTACATTGTGTATGAATGTAGCTTGTGCTCTCTCCCTCTGTGTGTCTCTCAGCACCATTTTGTTTCTGTGTGTAGACGGTCTCTGAATGAGGTGACTGCAGTAGTTCAAATGTTAAAATGCTTCTCAGACTTACTTTTGAAAAAACTGCCTTACACACACTGTATATGCCCTGCCTCTTTTCCTCTCACTTTGTCTGTCTGCCTACCTGCCTGCCTTCCTGTCTGCCTGCCTGCTTATCTGCCTGCCTATCTGCCTGCCTGTCTGTCTTTCCTGCCTGCCTGCCTGCCTGCCTGCCTGTCTGTCTGTCTGTCTATCTGCCTGCCTGCCTGTCTTTCCCTGTCTGCCTGCCTGCCTGTCTGTCTGTCTGTCTGCCTGCCTGCCTGCCTTCCTGTCTGCCTGCCTGCTTATCTGCCTGCCTATCTGCCTGTCTGTCTGTCTGCCTGCCTGCCTGTCTGCCTTCCTGCCTGCCTGTCTTTCTGTCTGTCTGCCTGCCTGTCTTTCCCTGCCTGCCTGCCTGCCTGCCTGCCTGCCTGCCTGCCTATCTGTCTGTCTGTCTACCTGCCTGCCTGCCTGCCTGTCTGCCTTCCTGTCTGCCTGCCTGCCTGTCTGCCTTCCTGCCTGCCTGCCTGTCTTCCTGCCTGCCTGCCTGTCTGTGGTCATTTCTTGCTGCTCTGTACACTGCAGGACGTCAGGTTTTATCTATGACTTTGCAAACGAGGCTGTTTTGGTGATAAATTGCAGTGCGTGAGGGAGCTCCCCGTAAAGACTGCCACACCTCCAGCAGCTTTGTGTGTGTGTGTGTGTGGGGGGGGGGTTTGCCGGTTTGAGCAGAGAGAGTTGAACACTTTGACTACTGATGAATAGACATGAGTAAAGTGGGGGAGAGAGAGAGAGTGAGAGAGAGAGCGGTTTGATTAATAATTGCAAGGCTGCGAGGTGCCGATCTCTTCTGGCTTTTCACTTCAGTGGGCCGGCGCGGGGATCTGGCCTTCGGCCGTGTCGGTGGGGCTCATTAGAGAACCTCCAGGGACCTGACAGAAATTGTTAGCAGTATGTGATGGCTGACCCAAGCAGCCTCGGACGCACCCCCCGTCCTACCCCCACATCCCAGCCCAACCCCCATTTCCCTGACCCCCCCCCATCCAGACAGGAAAGGAGGAGCAGGAGAAGAAGAAAGAGGAAAAGTGTGTACGTGGTGGTGGTGTGTGGGTGTGGGGGGGTGTGTGAAATAAGAGAAAGGATTTCCAGTCCTGTGTTTAATAAGGCATCCTGTACTACACCTGTAATCAAATCGCTCCAAAGAGCCCAGGGAGCACATGGGCTCTGCGTGCTGATTGGCCGGCCGCAGTCAGATCCATAATTGATGTGTATGTAGTTGGCGGCCTCCAGACGAGAGACAAGTGTTGCACAAACGCCGCCTCAAGGAGAGGAAAATTTTGAGCCGGCGTTGCATAAAAAATCAAGGATCGCCCTTCTTGTCTGACCCCTGTACCCCCACCTCCACTCTGTCTCTCTCCCCGTCTCATTCCCTTCATCTGTCTCCCCCCTGATAACTTTGATACTTGATGTCCAGTGTGTTCAAATGTGTGTCCTTGTCTGTATGTGTGTGTGTGTGTTTGTGGGTGTGTGTGTGTGTGTGTGTGTGTGTGTGTGTGTGTGTGTGTTTGTAAACGTGTGTTTAAATGTCTAAAATGTCAAATGTCTCTGTCTAAAATTGTCTTAATGTGTGTGTGTGTGTGTGTGTGTGTTTGTGTGTGTGTGTGTGTATGTGTGTGTGAATAGGGGCTCCCTCCACCAGATATGCAGAGCATTCCTTCGTCTGCTGCATATTTTTTACTTTAAGGGCATTTGCCTGCACTTCTTTGTCTTTGCTCCTGGTTGATCTGTGTGTTTTTAGACAGCGCTGCTGGTTCTTTATACAGCTTGTGTAACACACACACACACACACACACACACACACACACACACACACACACACACACACACACACACACACACACACACACACACACACACACACACACACACACACACTCACTCACGGTAAGAAAAGAGTGATGTGTCCTCTGTGTAGCTCAGAGAGAAGAGCATTGAACAAAGCTTGATCCAGTCCAGGTGAGTCCAGTTGGACAGGTCGTTACTTGGTTTTATCTTTATCAGGTTAGCACCAGTCATGACCTTATGCAAAATGCAGTAATAAATCTGAGATTCAGGCCATGTTAGAGGAGATGTGATGAGAGGAGATGAGGTGAGATGAGAGGAAAGGAGAGAAGATGAGGTGAGATGAGACGAGAGAAGATGAGATGAGGTGAGAGGCAAGGAGAGAAGATGAGATGAGATGAGGTGAGATGAGAGGAGATGAGGGGAGATGAGGAGAGGAGGGGAGATGAGATGAGGTGAGGTGAGAGGCGAGGAGAGAAGATGAGGTGAGAGGAGAGAAGATGAGGTGAGGTGAGATGAGATGAGAGGAGAGGACAGCAGTTGAGATAAGAGGAGAGAAATCTTAATTTTACAAATCAAGTTGTTCAAGTACAGTATTTACAAGCCAATATAAAGTGAAGGTGTGAAGTATATTTACAGAATGTATGGAAAATATGGACACGGTTGCAGAGCGTGCAGTAAATAACAGTAAACTGACACAAAGTTAAATAAGTTACCTGCTCATGTACATGATAAACAGTTTTAATAAAACAGTGTACTGCTCATAACGGTAATGACTGAAGTACAGTACACACCACTATTATACACACAACACATGTATTATACACAGTGTACTGCTCATAACGGTAATGACTGAAGTACAGTACACACCACTATTATACACACAACACATGTATTATACACAGTGTACTGCTCATAACGGTAATGACTGAAGTACAGTACACACCACTATTATACACACAACACATGTATTATACACAGTGTACTGCTCATAACGGTAGTGACTGAAGTACAGTACACACCACTATTATACACACAACACATGTATTATACACAGTGTACTGCTCATAACGGTAATGACTGAAGTACAGTACACACCACTATTATACACACAACACATGTATTATACACAGTGTACTGCTCATAACGTTAATGACTGAAGTACAGTACACACCACTATTATACACACAACACATGTATTATACACAGTGTACTGTTCATAACGGTAATGACTGAAGTACAGTACACACCACTATTACACACACAACACATGTATTATACTCAGTGTACTGTTCATAACGTTAATGACTGAAGTACGGTACACACCACTATTATACACACAACACATGTATTATACACAGTGTACTGTTCATAACGGTAATGACTGAAGTACAGTACACACCACTATTACACACACAACACATGTATTATACACAGTGTACTGTTCATAACGGTAATGACTGAAGTACAGTACACACCACTATTATACACACAACACATGTATTATACACAGTGTACTGCTCATAACAGTAATGACTGAAGTACAGTACACACCACTATTATACACACAACACATGTATTATACACAGTGTACTGCTCATTACGTTAATGACTGAAGTACAGTACACACCACTATTACACACACAACACATGTATTATACACAGTGTACTGCTCATAACGTTAATGACTGAAGTACAGTACACACCACTATTATACACACAACACATGTATTATACACAGTGTACTGTTCATAACGGTAATGACTGAAGTACAGTACACACCACTATTATACACACAACACATGTATTATACACAGTGTACTGCTCATAACGGTAATGACTGAAGTACAGTACACACCACTATTATACACACAACACATGTATTATACACAGTGTACTGCTCATAATGGTAATGACTGAAGTACAGTACACACCACTATTATACACACAACACATGTATTATACACAGTGTACTGCTCATAACGGTAATGACTGAAGTACAGTACACACCACTATTATACACACAACACATGTATTATACACAGTGTACTGCTCATAACGGTAATGACTGAAGTACAGTACACACCACTATTATACACACAACACATGTATTATACACAGTGTACTGCTCATAACGGTAATGACTGAAGTACAGTACACACCACTATTATACACACAACACATGTATTATACACAGTGTACTGCTCATAACGGTAATGACTGAAGTACAGTACACACCACTATTATACACACAACACATGTATTATACACAGTGTACTGCTCATAACAGTAATGACTGAAGTACAGTACACACCACTATTATACACACAACACATGTATTATACACAGTGTACTGCTCATAACGGTAATGACTGAAGTACAGTACACACCACTATTATACACACAACACATGTATTATGTACAGTGTACTGCTCATAACGGTAATGACTGAAGTACAGTACACACCACTATTATACACACAACACATGTATTATACACAGTGTACTGTTCATAACGGTAATGACTGAAGTACAGTACACACCACTATTATACACACAACACATGTATTATACACAGTGTACTGCTCATAACGGTAATGACTGAAGTACAGTACACACCACTATTATACACACAACACATGTATTATACACAGTGTACTGTTCATAACGGTAATGACTGAAGTACAGTACACACCACTATTATACACACAACACATGTATTATACACAGTGTACTGTTCATAACGGTAATGACTGAAGTACAGTACACACCACTATTATACACACAACACATGTATTATACACAGTGTACTGCTCATAACGGTAATGACTGAAGTACAGTACACACCACTATTATACACACAACACATGTATTATACACAGTATACTGTTCATAAAAGTAATGACTGAAGTACAGTACACACCATTATTATACACACAACACATGTATTATACAGTGTACTGTTCATAACGTTAATGACTGAAGTACAGTACGCACCACTATTATACCCACAACACATATATTATACATAGTGTACTGCTCATAACAGTAATGACTGAAGTACAGTACACACCACTATTATACACACAACACATGTATTATACACAGTGTACTGCTCATAACGGTAATGACTGAAGTACAGTACACACCACTATTATACACACAACACGTATTATACACAGTGTACAGTACGCACCACTATTATACACACAACACATGTATTATACACAGTGTACTGCTCATAACAGTAATGCCTGAAGTACAGTACACGCCACTATTATACACACAACACATGTATTATACACAGTGTACTGTTCATAACGTTAATGACTGAAGTACAGTACACACCACTATTATACACACAATACATTTATTATACACAGTGTACTGCTCATAACAGTAATGACTGAAGTACAGTACACACCACTATTATACACACAACACATGTATTATACCCAGTGTACTGCTCATAACAGTAATGACTGAAGTACAGTACACACCACTATTATACACACAACACATGTATTATACACAGTGTACTGCTCATAACAGTAATGCCTGAAGTACAGTACACACCACTATTATACACACAACACATGTATTATACATAGTGTACTGCTCATAACAGTAATGACTGAAGTACAGTACACACCACTATTATACACACAACACATTTATTATACACAGTGTACTGCTCATAACGGTAATGACTGAAGTACAGTACACACCACTATTATACACACAACACATATATTATACATAGTGTACTGCTCATAACGTTAATGACTGAAGTACAGTACACACCGCTATTATACACACAACACATGTATTATACACAGTGTACTGTTCATAACGTTAATGACTGAAGTACAGTACACACCGCTATTATACACACAACACATGTATTATACACAGTGTACTGCTCATAACAGTAATGACTGAAGTACAGTACACACCACTATTATACACACAACACATGTATTATACACAGTGTACTGCTCATAACGGTAATGACTGAAGTACAGTACACACCACTATTATACACACAACACATGTATTATACACAGTGTACTGCTCATAACGGTAATGACTGAAGTACAGTACACACCACTATTATACACACAACACATGTATTATACACAGTGTACTGCTCATAACGGTAATGACTGAAGTACAGTACACACCACTATTATACACACAACACATGTATTATACACAGTGTACTGCTCATAACGGTAATGACTGAAGTACAGTACACACCACTATTATACACACAACACATGTATTATACACAGTGTACTGTTCATAACGGTAATGACTGAAGTACAGTACACCCCATGATTATACACACAACACATGTATTATACACAGTGTACTGTTCATAACGGTAATGACTGAAGTACAGTACACACCACTATTATACACACAACACATGTATTATACACAGTGTACTGTTCATAACGGTAATGACTGAAGTACAGTACACACCACTATTATACACACAACACATGTATTATACACAGTGTACTGCTCATAACAGTAATGACTGAAGTACAGTACACACCACTATTATACACACAACACATGTATTATACACAGTGTACTGCTCATAACGGTAATGACTGAAGTACAGTACACACCACTATTATACACACAACACATATATTATACATAGTGTACTGCTCATAACGTTAATGACTGAAGTACAGTACACACCACTATTATACACACAACACATGTATTATACACAGTGTACTGTTCATAACGTTAATGACTGAAGTACAGTACACACCACTATTATACACACAACACATGTATTATACACAGTGTACTGCTCATAACAGTAATGACTGAAGTACAGTACACACCACTATTATACACACAACACATGTATTATACACAGTGTACTGCTCATAACGGTAATGACTGAGGTACAGTACACACCACTATTATACACACAACACATGTATTATACACAGTGTACTGCTCATAACGGTAATGACTGAAGTACAGTACACACCACTATTATACACACAACACATGTATTATACACAGTGTACTGCTCATAACGGTAATGACTGAAGTACAGTACACACCACTATTATACACACAACACATGTATTATACACAGTGTACTGCTCATAACGGTAATGACTGAAGTACAGTACACACCACTATTATACACACAACACATGTATTATACACAGTGTACTGTTCATAACGGTAATGACTGAAGTACAGTACACCCCATGATTATACACACAACACATGTATTATACACAGTGTACTGTTCATAACGGTAATGACTGAAGTACAGTACACACCACTATTATACACACAACACATGTATTATACACAGTGTACTGTTCATAACGGTAATGACTGAAGTACAGTACACACCACTATTATACACACAACACATGTATTATACACAGTGTACTGCTCATAACGTTAATGACTGAAGTACAGTACACACCACTATTATACACACAACACATGTATTATACACAGTGTACTGCTCATAACGGTAATGACTGAAGTACGGTACACACCACTATTATACACACAACACATGTATTATACACAGTGTACTGCTCATAACAGTAATGCCTGAAGTACAGTACACACCACTATTATACACACAACACATGTATTATACACAGTGTACTGCTCATAACAGTAATGACTGAAGTACGGTACACACCACTATTATACACACAACACATATACCAGCACTGTGAATGTGCAAAGTTGTGTGTGTGTGTGTCTGTGTACGCGTGCGTGTGTGTGTGTTTGCGTGTGTGTGAGAAAATGAATTAGTACATCTGTTTAGTGAAAATAATTGTAATTGGCATCCAGGTAGCATAGCAGTCTATTCCATTGCCTACCAACACGGGGATCGCCGGTTCGAATCCCCGCGTTACCTACGGCTTGGTCAGGCGTCCCTACAGACACAATTGGTTGTTTGCGCGGGTGGGAAGCCGGATGTGGGTATGTGTCCTGGTCGCTGCACTAGCGCCTCCTCTGGTCAGTCGAGGCGCCTGTTCGGGGGGGAGGGGGAACTGAGGGGAATAGCGTGATCCTCCCACGTGCTACGTCCCCCTGGTGAAACTCCTCACTGTCAGGTGAAAAGAAGCGGCTGGTGACTCCACATGTATGGGAGGAGGCATGTGGTAGTCTGCAGCCCTCCCCGGATCAGCAGAGGGGGTGGAGCAGAGACTGGGATGGCTCGGGAGAGTGGGGTAACTGGCCAAGTACAATTGGGGTGAAAAAGGCATAAAACTAGAATAAATAATTGTAATTTGTTCGACTTGGTTATTTGTGACATCACCACAGAACAAGTTAGAATGAAAACTGGAAAAAAGTCACAGGTGAATCACAGAAAGCACATCTCACTTTGAAAAGTTCTGAGTTTAGGTTTGTTTAAGCAACGATGAGCCCTGTTACTTCACAAGAGACATCTGATATTCTGATGACATATTTCACTTTGCACTTCTTTATTTTATTACCCCTCCATTGAAAGTCGAGTGTCAAAGGGTAAAGTTGAAAAAAAAAAGCAGAAAAGTGAAAGTTACATCTTACACGGACAAACTCCCCCGCTGAATAATCTGCAGAAATGAGAATATTTCTGATGATCAAGTCGGAGCACGTATGGCAGCTTTAATACTAATTTGATACTTCAGCAAAATCATCATTTGTGAATGTTTAAAAATTTACATAAACCCTCATTTATCAGGGAGGCATGCGCATGAATGGTGTGTGTGTGTGTGTGTGTGTGTGTGTGTGTGTGTGTGTGTGTGTGAGAGAGAGAGAATATTCTGTGAATTTGAATCTGTAACTGAAAACTGGCTGAAGTTTCTTAAACTAAAATCTATCGATTTAAACATTATCATCCCCTCACCAAAACCAAGTGTACCCCCCCCCCCAAAAGTATTATTTTGGTTTGATCTTCTTTTAAGGATCATCTGAATATTCAGCTCATGACTGAATATTCAGGTTGTCATCATAACAAAAACCACTGAGCTGAATCAATGGCTTAATCTCTTAATAAAAAGTCACTAACCAAAAACAAAAAAAACATGTCTTTAATAAGTTCGACCTCACAACTTATATAGTCACATGAATCAATTAGTCCTTTAAATTCAGTTTCCAATTACTTCGTACATCTTCTCCAGACAATCCTATCTTGATTATCTTTCATATGCGTAATAACAGTCTGAATGACCAGGTTGTGCTGTAACGACCTGTTCCTCAAAGAACCATCCAAAGTGTACACCCAGCTGCAGAGTAACAAGGGAAAAACATCAGACCCACCCAGAGCAGAGACTGAGTGATACTGGAAGGCTATGTGGGAAACGGAGACATCACAAGGCCCAGTGGCTGGTGGACCTAAGAGAAGACCACGGCAATATCCCAGAACAAGAACCAGTTATCATCATGGCTGACATCCAATGATGAGTCTCAAACATGAAAAGCTGGACTGTACCAGGCCCTGGACATGATTCACACCTACTTGTTGAAGAAGCCAACGGCACTCCATGAACACCTGGTGACACAGATGAACCAGCTGCTATCATCAGGGTCTCACCCTGACAGGCTAACAAATAGCAGAACAATACTGATCATGAAGGGTCCCCACAAGGGTACAGCATCTTCAAACTACCGGCTGATAACCTGCCTCTCCACAACATGGATGATCCTGTCAAGCATCATAGCAGCTAAGCTGAATGGGCACATGAGTCAATACATGAGCAAAACTCAAAGGAATTGGGAACAACACCAGAGGGTAAAAGCATCAGCTATTGGTTGATAGAGCAGTCACCCAAGACCAGACAGGTCACCAACCTGAGCACAGCCTTCCTTGACTATAAGAAAGCCCACGATTCGATGCCCCACACCTGGTTACTGGAGTGCTTGGCACTTCAACAAATTCAAAATACAAAGCCAACAGGACACTAATAGCCTTCATCAAGAACTTCCATCAAGAGTGCTGCAGTGGAAAACAACACTAGAGGCCAACTCAAAGAAAATCATACAGGTCGCCGTCAAATGTGGCATATGCCAAGGTTATGCACTATCCCTGCTGCTGTTCTGCATAGGCCTGAACCCCCTCAGTCATATCATCACAAAGAGTGGATAAGGATACAGTTTCAGAAGTGGAGTTACCATCAGCCACCTCCTATACATGGATGTCATCCAGCTGTATGCCAGGAATGAGCAAGATATTAACTTGCTGATCCACTTCACCAGGATCTACAGCGACGACATCGGGATGTCATTCAGACGGGGGTTGAATTACTAGCTGTCAGGGTAGCAGACATACAGGACAGTTAGAAGTATCTGGTTAATCCACAGGCAAATTGAAATCATGAGAAGGCGGCAAGGAAGTCATTTACAGCCAAATACCTCCAGAGAGTGAGGCAGGTCCTGAGCAGCCAGCTTAATAGGAAGAATAAGATCAAAGCTATCAACACATATGCTCTACCAGTCATTGGATACCCAGCTGGAATAGTAAGCTGGCCAAAGGAGGAGATAAAGCCACATATATCAGGACATGGAAACTCCTCACAATGCACGGAGGGTTCCACCTGAAGTCCAGCAGCCTGAGACTGTACAATAAGCAAAAAGATGGGGGCTAAGGGTTATTGAGTTTCAGGGCCAATATCCAGGATGAAATAAGGAACATCCACGAATACATCAGAAAGAGCCCCCCCCCCCATCATTAACTGCTGAGTGAGTACCTAAGGCAGCAGAAGACAGAGAGTGCAGAGGAAGAAGAGGAGGTATCATGGAAGATCAAGCCCCTCTATGGGATGTATCATCGACAGATAGAAGACGTAGCTGATATCGAGAAATCCTACCAGTGGCTTGCAAATGCTGTACTGAAGGACAGCACAGAAGCTCTGGTCATAGCACAAGAACAGGCACTCAAGACCAGATCAGTTGAGCTAGGGGTCCACCACACCAGACAGGACCCAAGATGCAGGCTGTGCAAAGATGCCCCTGAGACAGTCCAGCACTTACTAGCAGGGTGTAAAATTCTAGCTTGGAAAGTGTACACTGAAAGGCATAACCAAGTGGCTGGGACAGTGTACAGGAACATCTGTACTAAATACAGACTGGAAGTCCCCCATGTCCAAATGGGAGACATCGCCAAGGGTGGTCTAGAATGACAGTGCTAAGATCCTGTGGGACTTCAAGTTCCAGACTCATAGGGCGTCCGGGTGGCATGGCAGTCTATTCCGTTGCCTACCAACACAGGGATCGCCGGTTCAAATCCCCAAGTTACCTTCGGCTTGATCAGGCGTTCCTACATACACATTTGGCCTTGTCTGCACTACCTGGTTGCTGCACTAGCAACTCCTTTGGTTGGTTGGGGTGCCTGTTCGAGGGGCAGGGGGAACTGGGGGGAATAGCATGATCCTCCCACGTGCTATGTCCCACTGGCAAAACTCCTCACTGTCAGGTGAAAAGAAGCGGCTGGCAACTCCACATGTATCGGAGGAGGCATGTGGTAGTCTGCAGCCCTCCCTGGATTGGCATGGGGGGTGGAGCAGAGATCAGGATGGCTTGGAAGAGTGGAGTAATTGGCCAGATACAATTGGGGAGAAAAAAGGGGAACCCCCCCCCCCAAAAAAATTCTAGACTCACAAGCAGGTGCTGGAAAAGCAAGCAGACATTGTGGTGGTCGACAATGAACAGAAGACAGCAGGATTGATCGATGTAGCAATCTCAAGCAACAGCAACATCAGGAAGAAAGTGCACGGGAAGCCAGAGAAATACCAAGGGCTGAAGAAAGAACTAGATGGGATGTGGAAGGTGAAATCCACAGTAGTTTCTGTGGTAATGGGAGCACTGGTGGCTGTGACCCCCAAACTGGGAGAGTGGCTCCAGCAGATTCCAGGAACATCATCTGAGGTCTCTGTCCAGAAGAGTGCAGTCCTGGGAATAGCTAAGCTACTGCACAGACCCCTCAAACTCCCAGGCCTCTGGTAGAGGACCTGAGCTTGAGGAAGACACACACTATCTGAAAAAGGGTGAGAGGGAGGTTTCTTTCTTTCTTTTTTTATCCAGAGTTCCATTGCATGTATTTAGTGATTTTAATTTGGCTGAAATGTGCATCTGTGAGGATGGAGAGGGAGTAAGTAAATGTTGTAATGATATAAACTTAAGCGCACAATAAATAATAACCACAGATCCCACATTACAATAGTAAAACATTGACCAAGATGTGTATTACTTTCCGGTCTTTGACCACAGCACGGTCTCAGGTCTTACTGATTGACAGGACTGTCATTAACACCCACCAGCACTGACTCACACACACACACACACACACACACACACACACACACACACACACACACACACACACACACACACCCCAGGCTGACCCATCAGTTGAGGTAAAAAAGTTGCTGTTATATTTTTCTTCGGAAATGAACCGACTAGTTGGCAGTAAGCAGTCAGTTCAATCCTTTTTGAACTTGGCAAGCAAACCAGTCTGTGTTGCAGCATCGAAATGTTTTCCACCAACAGACGAATAGAAATGAGGAGCTAGGGCGAGAGGGAAGAGGAGGAGAAGGTGACTGGTAGCCCCGCTGTATGGAGGGCCCCCACCTCCCAGTGTCAACAGGTGACAGCGGGTGATCACTGTTTGATGTTGGCAGCCAGAATTTCCTCCTCCCAAAGTCCTCTTTTCTCCTGTTTGCTCCTTGTCCTGCATCTCTCAAGTGACTTCAAAGGCCTACCCCTCTCTCTCTCTCTCTCTCTCTCTCTCTTTTGCGCTCTGTATCTGTCTGTCTCTCTCACTCTCTCTCTCTCTCTCTCTCTCTCTCTCTCTCTCTCTCTCTCTCTCTCTCTCTCTCTCTCTCTCTCTCTCTCTCTCTCTCTCTCTCTCACCCTTTAATCCACTGTGCACCGGAGCCCTTCAGTTCAAAGTATCCCCTTCCTTCTCAGGAACCCCCCTTTCCTTTTCTAAAACTGAAACCCAAACACTCTCTCTCTCGCCCTCTTGCTCTTTCCTCTCTTTCTCGCTCTCCCTCCAGCGAGCAGCAATTACAGCTTTGCTAGCATGCTGACCGGCTCCCGCTATTAATTAATCCCACAAAGAGCGTTCATTTCCTGGCTTCGTAGATTGACAAGAGACGGCGGGAACAGAGGTGCCTGTTTCAAAAACAATTCAGGCGGGGGGGGGGCTCCTACTTGAATGTGATTGAATGCTTTGTTGGTGAGAGCTCTCTGGTAATCTTTACCTGCAAGAAAATTCACAGGGTGAGAGTAGGAGGAGGAGGAGGTCCTGTGAGTGTAGAGGGCTTTGGCCTGGGTGGCCGGAGAAGCTGGGAGGAGGTTTCATGTCCTCTCCCTTCTCCTTCTCCAAAAGAGAAAGAAAGAATCTTCTTTTCTCCACTGATGGAAAAGGCCGTTTGTGACGGGTGGGGGGGGGTTGTGGGTGGTAAGAAATTAAACCTCATCGAAAGAATAGAGAAAGAAAAGAGATGTAGCGCGTGGAGAGAAAAAAAGCATGAGTGTGAGAGCAGGGAGGGGAGGAGTGGAGCAGAAATGAAGCCAGGAAAGAGGAGCAGGACAGAAAGACAGGGAAGGCGTTGACGTTTTCATTCATTCATGTTCTGTTTGAATGGTGTGATTGAATCAAGTGGATGGACCCTGTTCAGAGGTCTCCATAGACACAAGTGGCCGAAAAAAAAGAGTCTCATTAAATCCATACTGTCTATCGACGCTGCATACCAGCAGTGTTTCCTCAAAGGGGAGGGTTGAATTCAATTTCGGGCTTCTCTTCATACGTTCTTATGGGTGCATACAACACCGTTCATATAGCACTGAATACGCCAGAAAAACAAAGGTTCGGTTATCCTCAGAGGTTTCTGTTTGGGTTTTAATAAGAGATGCTCTCATTTCACTTTTCACTGCTGTTACTGATTCCAAGTACAAATCTTTCAATATCAGCCAATACCAAGTACCAATCTGATCCTTTACTTTTACTAAACAGTGCAGATTGAGACCTTAGTTTGGGATCAGTGAGTGAAATAATTGAGATAGAATCAGTTTTTTTCCACCATTAAAGTGATAGAGGCTGCCATGTGCCAAAATGTCAATAAATCAAGTCATTTTGCATTTATTTATGACATGTTTCTCATGGTGTTTGGTGTCAGATTTTAGTCTTGGGTAAAACCTCCGATACTGAAACTCCAATTTATTCTGGTTTCAGCCCTATATCTGATACCAGTATCATATCGGTACATCACCAGCTGTAATTATAAGTAAGCAACATCAATCAAGCTAGAAAAGGTCATTCTAAAGCATAAATGCAACTAAGGTAAAGGATTTGAAGGACGCAAGTGACTTTGTTGCTGCCCGACTTAAGAAGGAAATTCTTAACCTCTGCTGGCTTGATGCAGCATCAGCAAACCTTTACCCACCTGATGAAGCATCCATTTTTCAACCAATCAATTTCTCTGAAGGCATTTGATTTGGAGAGCTGAAATTCATTTTGATATGTTGCAGTCAATACTGTTTAAAATATTAAAGCATGGACAGTCTTTCTTTGTTTGTGGCATCCAGCCTGGCAGCACAGAGAAAACAGCACACCTCATCTGTTTTTATTTATTTATTTTATTTTTATTTTTAAAATCGTGTTTGAAGGAGGGCCATGACCTGTGTGTCTGTTTGCTCCAATACCTTGTTGATTTTAGTTCAGTCCTATCTTTGGTGAATATAGTCACAGTCCTGAAGATTTACATGCATAGAAACGTCCTTTTGAATTCTGTATTGAAGACCACATCTCCACATCCTGCAGACTTTAGTGGTATGTAGGGTTGCTAACTCCTTGAAATGGAGATAAGGAACAGGGGACAGGGACGGGGGTTGGATGGACGGGATGGCGTGGGCATGACAAATATGATGTGCCTTACACTATACACGCACACACACACACACACACATACACACACACGCACACACATATATATAAGGAACGATTCCTTATTTTAAGGAACGGTTGGCAGCCCTAGTGGTATGTGATGTGAATGGTTGGTGTCTGGTAGGAAAAAACGACAGGGTGCATAGTGTTTTCCATCTTCACCGGAACAACCAAATGAGGAAGAAGAAGGCAAGTTGTGTTGAATTTGAAGAAGTGAAGTTGTTGTGTCTAACAAGCAGATATGACAGAACAAGCTTGTAGGAGACCTTTACCAACAGACAGTACTACATCGGTAAGTAAAACTTAGGTTCAAGCAGGTTTTTTTGGTTTGTATCTGACACAACAGCACTGCTGACTCTCATTCATTCTGAATATGATTGCCATCGTCGACGGTCACCCGAAGTGAGTATGACTGTCCTCTCCATTGGGTTGTCTACTTTTGGGTCTTAAGATGGCTGTAGAGGCTGATCCGATGACGTGCAACTTCTCCCTGCACAGATTTCTTCCAGGAGCACCTATCCAGTGCAGCGTGTTCCCAGTTGCTCAATGTGATGTTGAATTTCTTCAGACTGGTCTTGATATTGTCCTTGAAATGTTTCGTTTGCCTGCCGGGAGCTCGCTGACCTTCCTTTAGCTGGAAGTACAAGATCTGTTTGGGGAGACATGTGTTGGACATGCAGATGACATGGCCTGTCCATCGGAGTTGGTGCTGCATTATTGTGGTGGTGATGCTAGCCATGTTGGCTCCTTCCAGAACGCTGATGTTGGTGCGTCTGTCCTTCCAGCTCATCCTCAGCATCTTACGTAAGGATCTTTGGTGGTATTGTTCCAGTGCTCTCAGGTGCCTGCTGTAGGTGGTCCATGACTCTGCTCCATACAGCAGGGTGGGGAGAACAACCGCTCTGTGGACCAGGAGTTTTGTTTGGCCTGTTAGGTCTCGGTCTTCAAAGACTCTTTTCCTGAGTCTAGTGTAAGCGTCACTGGCACAACTCAGGCAATGGGTGACCTCAGTTGTTTGGGCCGTTAGGTCTTGGTCTTTAAAGACTCTTTTCCTGAGTCTGGTGTAAGCGTCACTGGCACAACTCAGGCAATGGGTGACCTCAGAGTCGATGTCAGCTTTTGAAGAGAGAAGGCTGCCAGGGTAGGGGAAGTGATCAACAGTTTCAGCAATTGTGTTGTCCACTTTCATGTTGGGCTGGGTAGATGGCTAGTTGGGTGGAGGTTGATGTCAGACATGGGTCTTCTTGACGTTTAATGCTAGACCCGCAGCTCTGTATACCTTGTGAAAGGCATTCAGAATGTCCTGGAGGTCTTCTGTGGAGTGTGCTTCAATGGCATTGTTGTCTGCATACTGAAGCTCCGTGATGGTGGTGTTACAGACTTTGCTCTTGGCCTTGAACCTATTAAGGTTGAAGAGCCTGCCATCAGTTCTTTATAGGATTGGGATCCCCTGTGGCAGCTGTTCGCCAACGAGGTAGAGTATGGCAGCAATAAAGATGGCAAACAGGGTGGGTGCGATGATGCATCCCTGTTTTACCCCTGTTTCTACACTGAAGGGCTCTGACTCAGATCTGCTGTTGCTGAGCACTGTGACTGACATGCCATCATGTAGAAGCCTCAGTATTCTGATGTATTTGTCAGGGCAGCCATATCTTGGTAGTATGTTCCACAGAGCCTGGCAGTCTACTGAGTCAAAGGCCTTTGTCAGGTCTATGAAAGTCAGGTACAGTGGTGCTTGAAAGTTTGTGAACCCTTTAGAATGTTCTATATTTCTGCATGAATATGACCTAAAACATCATCAGATTTTCACGCAAGTCCTAAAAGTAGATAAAGAGAACCCAATTAAACAAATGAAACAAAAAATATTATACTTGGTCATTTATTTATTGAGGAAAATGATCCAGTATTACATATCTGTGAGTGGCAAAACTATGTAAACCTCTAGGATTAGCAGTTAATTTGAAGTTGAAATTAGAGTCAGGTGTTTTCAGTCAATGGGATGACAATCAGGTGTGAGTGGGTGCCCTGTTTTATTTAAAGAACAGGGATCTATCAAAGTCTGATCTTCACAACACATGTTTGTGGAAGTGGCCGGACCTGCTTCCTTTTGAACCCTCCTCTTCTTCTTGAGTTTGATGGACATTGTGGAGCAGATGAGACGATGATGTGTCCAGCAGTCATCTGCATTGATCATGGCCCTCCTGATGTTCATGTCATGGTGGTCCCTGCTTCGTACAATGACATCAATGACATAGTCAAGGAGATGCCACTGTTTGGAGTGGGGGTGTCTCCAAGGTGCCTTAAATTTGTTTTTCTCGAACATCCAGGTAGTGTAGTGGTCTAGTCCGTTGCCTACCAACACGGGGATTGCCAGTTCGAATCCCTGTTACCACCGGCTTGGTCAGGCGTCCCTACAGACACGATTGGCCGTGTCTGCGGGTGGGAAGCTGGATGTGGGTATGTGTCCTGGTCACTGCACTAGCGCCTCCTCTGGTCGGTCGGGGCGCCCGTTTGGGGGGGGGGACTGGGGGGAATAGCGTGACCCTCCCACGTGCTACGTCCCCCTGGTGAAACTCCTCACTGTCAGGTGAAAAGAACCGGCTGGTGACTCCACATGTATGGGAGGAGGCATGTGGTAGTCTGCAGCCCTCCCCGGATCAGCAGAGGGGGTGGAGCAGAGACCGGGACGACTCCGAAGAATGGGGTAATTGACCAAGTACAATTGGAGAGAAGGGGGGGGATTAAAATAAATTAGTATGAAAAAAAAGAAGAAGCGTATTTTCCATCTTAGGTCAGCGCAATAATTCAATGTTATCATTTATCCTCAGTGGTATTCTGTCAGGTGAAATGTGGATATTGTCATGTCATGATACACAATTTGTAGTCTAAATTAATGATAATGAGAATCTTGCTCAAGATTTCTCCAAAAATTAGTTGTGAAATGTCTGAGGGAGTATTATTTGGAAAACTGGTTGTGGTTTGATATTATAGTACGTTACATTACCAAGCGGTACAGTGCGATGACCTCAGCTGGATTCTTCTTAAACATGGTGTATTTACAAATGTAAGCCAATAATGTGAAATATAATGTGATCAATGTTGATATAGTGTAGAATTTCCTGTGATTATCATATTTCCCATATTGCTCCTCTATCCACAAGGTAAACCCACAGAGTATTTTTATCTACCAGAAGGTAAAGTAGTAGTCATAATGTGAATTTGAAAATACAAATGTCTTCTGAAAGAAGAGCAGTTATGAAGTCCTGAGCTGAAAAAAGAACACTTACACTTTAACTCGCTTTACATTGCTAATCGCTCCTTATTTAATGAGTAACTAAAGAAACTGCCCCCCCCCTCCCCACCGATAGACGCAGTGTAGTACAGCCCAGTCAGTTCCAGCTTGGATCTGGATCAGTTCCAGGCTGGATCTGGATTAGAGGGTCAGACTGGGCTGGCTGGGGTCATACGTTCTCCCCACGGCCCTGTGGCGACGCACGGGTCAAAGGTGACAAAGAACTCTCCCACATCTTCACATCTTTGTCCACTCAAAGCTGGAAAATATTGGTAAAGCACTGGCAGGTGTGAACCCCCCCCCCCCCTACACACACACACACAACCACACAACTTGGGAATTAGAGGTGTAAATATTCAAGTGGTGATTTCAGGTGTCTGAGGTCTGGATGGGAGGAAGAAGCTGTTTTCACCACACACGCACACGCACACGCACACGCACACACATTTCTCCAGGTTCCAAACCTGGACAGAGCAATATGCTGGGCCACGTTGCCATGTGCTTGTTGTCTTCAACAAGCCACTACAAACACACACAGTCACAAAGGGTGTGTACTTGCAAATTTGGAGGAAAAAAAACAGTAAAACATACTAGCACACACACACACACACACACACACACACAAGTAACACATATGTGTGATCATACAGACAACATCTCAGAGAGGTGGTTGTGGTGAGTTTGTGTATCATTCATCAACGTGGTGTCAGCAGCCGGGCCCAGAGCAGCCTTGTCCATGGCAAATGAAGAGTGTGTATAAAGCCCCAACACACACCAGATTAATGAGCTCACCTGATTGGATGTGAGTTCCACTTCCTGTTTGATGTGTGGCCAAAGTTCCATGTTTGCCTTTCTGCTTTTCTTCTATTAGCGTTAAGACGTGTTTTTTTTGGGGTTTTTTTTTTTGACCAGCGTTCATCATGACTTCACCTCGGTGGACGCCCACGTGTGAGTCACACCAGGACAAAGAGATTTATGCCCCCTCACGGCCCGACTGCCAGTTTCCACATCCACGTTTCAACACTAGATGTTGTGTGGGTGTCGGCGCCCCTGTGAAAATATGAGCTGGCACTCCACAAACACAGCTCTTCCTCTCGGACCAGCTGGTCCTCGGGGATGCTCTTATGAGCCATTAACCAACTCCCCTGCACTGCTGCAGGGGGCGCTGAATATAAGAAAAACTTAATATTCCCTCCTCGTTTGGCCAGCCTGATTAGCCGCATGATAATTCTGCTTCCCCTTACAATGAATCACAGTCGTGACACCTGTACTCCCGACTTCCACCCAGTCTTTCTCCTCAGCCTCTGCCAAGCTCTAGCCTTCTGGTGGCTTTTAGGTTTCCTTACCCCTGTTGTTGTG
Organism: Lampris megalopsis; assembly: GCA_022114975.2. Taxonomy (NCBI): domain Eukaryota; kingdom Metazoa; phylum Chordata; class Actinopteri; order Lampriformes; family Lampridae; genus Lampris; species Lampris megalopsis. The sequence goes on from JAJHIY020000804.1 coordinate 180,193, forward strand.
TCCTAACATCGCTTCAGAAGAACCATTTAGTTCATTCAAACAAAACCGTGAACCGGGACAGCTGAAATGCAACTTTAGAAAGCTACTTGTGATTTTATAGAAGTGACCTATTTAAAACAGTCAATACCAGATTATTAAAGATAACTGTGAACACCAACAAATGGATTTCTTTTCTAGAATCCCATGACTTCCATTTGATCACAATACCATACTCATATGTATATGTATATGTATATATATATATATATGTATGTAGTAGCGAATTTGGGGGGCAACCACAGGAACTGCCGCAGCCAGGACACGAACCCGTATCTCCCGCACCGTGGGAGACATCGCTGACCGCTCGACCAAAGGGTCAGACCCGTTAGCCAAGGGCTAACGTGTCTACTTATTCGTGTACGTTGCTATATATATATATATATATATATATATACGGATATAGATATATAGTTATGGATAGATAGATAGATAGATAGATAGATAGATAGATAGATAGATAGATAGATAGATAGATAGATAGATAGATAGATCGTTGTATTTTTTCCAGAAACCATCAATGTTGTTGATAAAAGTGCTCAACAAACGAGGAGTGGAATGTTAACATAGCTGTAGGAAAAAGTATAAAATTATATAAATATAAAATAAATGTATGGAAATAACAATGCAACACTGAATAATATGAGTTTAGTACATAAAATACAAGCGACTTTATGAAATGAAGGAAAATGCAGATAAAGGTATGTTTAACAGGGGCTTACATTTACATCACTGCTTCAGTGGTGATGAGGCAGTGTAGAGTGTAGTGTTTGTGTAGAGTGTAGTGTTTGTGTAGAGTGTAGTGTTTGTGTAGAGTGTAGTCTTTGTGTAGAGTGTAGTCTTTGTGTAGAGTGTAGTCTTTGTGTAGAGCGTAGGCTTTGTATAGAGTGTGGTGTCTGTGTAGAGTGTAGTGTTTGTGTAGAGTGTAGTGTTTGTGTAGAGTGTAGTCTTTGTGTAGAGCGTAGGCTTTGTATAGAGTGTGGTGTCTGTGTAGAGTGTAGTGTTTGTGTAGAGTGTAGTGTTTGTGTAGAGTGTGGTGTTTGTGTAGAGTGTGGTGTTTGTGTAGAATGTGGTGTTTGTGTAGAGTGTGGTGTTTGTGTAGAGTGTGGTGTCTGTGTAGAGTGTGGTGTCTGTGTAGAATGTGGTGTCTGTGTAGAGTGTGGTGTCTGTGTAGAGTGTGGTGTCTGTGTAGAATGTGGTGTTTGTGTAGAGTGTGGTGTTTGTGTAGAGTGTAGTCTTTGTGTAGAGCGTAGGCTTTGTGTAGAGTGTGGTGTCTGTGTAGAGTGTAGTGTTTGTGTAGAGTGTAGTCTTTGTGTAGAGCGTAGGCTTTGTGTAGAGTGTAGTCTTTGTGTAGAGCGTAGGCTTTGTGTAGAGTGTAGTGTTTGTGTAGAGTGTAGTGTTTGTGTAGAGTGTGGTGTTTGTGTAGAGTGTGGTGTCTGTGTAGCGTGTGGTGTCTGTGTAGAGTGTGGTGTTTGTGTAGAGTGTAGTGTTTGTGTAGAGTGTGGTGTCTGTGTAGAGTGTGGTGTCTGTGTAGAGTGTGGTGTCTGTGTAGAGTGTGGTGTCTGTGTAGAATGTGGTGTTTGTGTAGAGTGTGGTGTTTGTGTAGAGTGTGGTGTCTGTGTAGAGTGTGGTGTCTGTGTAGAGTGTGGTGTTTGTGTAGAGTGTGGTGTCTGTGTAGAGTGTGGTGTCTGTGTAGAGTGTGGTGTCTGTGTAGAGTGTGGTGTTTGTGTAGAGTGTGGTGTCTGTGTAGCGTGTGGTGTTTGTGTAGAGTGTGGTGTCTGTGTAGAGTGTGGTGTCTGTGTAGAGTGTGGTGTCTGTGTAGAGTGTGGTGTTTGTGTAGCGTGTGGTGTTTGTGTAGCGTGTGGTGTTTGTGTAGAGTGTGGTGTCTGTGTAGAGTGTGGTGTCTGTGTAGAGTGTGGTGTCTGTGTAGCGTGTGGTGTTTGTGTAGAGTGTGGTGTCTGTGTAGAATGTGGTGTTTGTGTAGTGTAGTGTCTGTGTAGAGTGTGGTGTCTGTGTAGAGTGTGGTGTTTGTGTAGAGTGTGGTGTTTGTGTAGAATGTGATGTTTGTGTAGTGTAGTGTCTGTGTAGAGTGTGGTGTCTGTGTAGAGTGTGGTGTTTGTGTAGAGTGTGGTGTTTGTGTAGAGTGTGGTGTTTGTGTAGAGTGTGGTGTTTGTGTAGAGTGTGGTGTTTGTGTAGAGTGTGGTGTCTGTGTAGAGTGTGGTGTCTGTGTAGAATGTGATGTTTGTGTAGTGTAGTGTCTGTGTAGAGTGTGGTGTCTGTGTAGAGTGTGGTGTCTGTGTAGAATGTGATGTTTGTGTAGTGTAGTGTCTGTGTAGAGTGTGGTGTCTGTGTAGAGTGTGGTGTTTGTGTAGAGTGTGGTGTTTGTGTAGAGTGTGGTGTCTGTGTAGAGTGTGGTGTTTGTGTAGAGTGTGGTGTTTGTGTAGTGTGGTGTCTGTGTAGAGTGTGGTGTTTGTGTAGAGTGTGGTGTCTGTGTAGAGTGTGGTGTCTGTGTAGAGTGTGGTGTCTGTGTAGAGTGTGGTGTCTGTGTAGAGTGTGGTGTCTGTGTAGAGTGTGGTGTTTGTGTAGAGTGTGGTGTCTGTGTAGCGTGTGGTGTGTGTGTAGAGTGTAGTGTTTGTGTAGAGTGTAGTGTTTGTGTAGAGTGTAGTCTTTGTGTAGAGCGTAGGCTTTGTATAGAGTGTGGTGTCTGTGTAGAGTGTAGTGTTTGTGTAGAGTGTGGTGTCTGTGTAGAGTGTAGTGTTTGTGTAGAGTGTAGTCTTTGTGTAGAGCGTAGGCTTTGCGTAGAGTGTAGTCTTTGTGTAGAGCGTAGGCTTTGTGTAGAGTGTAGTGTTTGTGTAGAGTGTAGTGTTTGTGTAGAGTGTGGTGTTTGTGTAGAGTGTGGTGTTTGTGTAGAGTGTGGTGTTTGTGTAGAATGTGGTGTTTGTGTAGAGTGTGGTGTTTGTGTAGAGTGTGGTGTCTGTGTAGAGTGTGGTGTCTGTGTAGAATGTGGTGTCTGTGTAGAGTGTGGTGTCTGTGTAGAATGTGGTGTCTGTGTAGAGTGTGGTGTCTGTGTAGAGTGTGGTGTCTGTGTAGAGTGTGGTGTCTGTGTAGAATGTGGTGTTTGTGTAGAGTGTGGTGTTTGTGTAGAGTGTGGTGTCTGTGTAGAGTGTGGTGTCTGTGTAGAGTGTGGTGTCTGTGTAGAGTGTGGTGTTTGTGTAGAGTGTGGTGTCTGTGTAGCGTGTGGTGTTTGTGTAGAGTGTGGTGTCTGTGTAGAGTGTGGTGTCTGTGTAGAGTGTGGTGTTTGTGTAGCGTGTGGTGTTTGTGTAGCGTGTGGTGTTTGTGTAGAGTGTGGTGTTTGTGTAGAGTGTGGTGTCTGTGTAGAGTGTGGTGTCTGTGTAGAGTGTGGTGTCTGTGTAGAGTGTGGTGTCTGTAGAGTGTGGTGTTTGTGTAGAGTGTGGTGTCTGTGTAGAGTGTGGTGTCTGTGTAGCGTGTGGTGTCTGTGTAGAGTGTGGTGTTTGTGTAGAGTGTGGTGTCTGTGTAGAGTGTGGTGTTTGTGTAGAGTGTGGTGTCTGTGTAGAGTGTGGTGTCTGTGTAGAGTGTGGTGTCTGTGTAGAGTGTGGTGTCTGTGTAGAGTGTGGTGTCTGTGTAGAGTGTGGTGTCTGTGTAGAGTGTGGTGTCTGTGTAGCGTGTGGTGTTTGTGTAGAGTGTGGTGTCTGTGTAGAGTGTGGTGTCTGTGTAGAATGTGGTGTTTGTGTAGTGTAGTGTCTGTGTAGAGTGTGGTGTTTGTGTAGAGTGTGGTGTTTGTGTAGAGTGTGGTGTTTGTGTAGAGTGTGGTGTTTGTGTAGTGTGGTGTCTGTGTAGAGTGTGGTGTTTGTGTAGAGTGTGGTGTCTGTGTAGAGTGTGGTGTCTGTGTAGAGTGTGGTGTCTGTGTAGAGTGTGGTGTCTGTGTAGTGTGGTGTCTGTGTAGAGTGTAGTGTCTGTGTAGAGTGTAGTGTCTGTGTAGAGTGTGGTGTTTGTGTAGAGTGTGGTGTCTGTGTAGTGTGGTGTCTGTGTAGAGTGTAGTGTTTGTGTAGAGTGTGGTGTTTGTGTAGCGTGTGGTGTTTGTGTAGAGTGTGGTGTCTGTGTAGAGTGTGGTGTCTGTGTAGTGTGGTGTCTGTGTAGAGTGTAGTGTTTGTGTAGAGTGTGGTGTCTGTGTAGAGTGTGGTGTTTGTGTAGAGTGTGGTGTTTGTGTAGAGTGTGGTGTCTGTGTAGAGTGTGGTGTCTGTGTAGAGTGTGGTGTCTGTGTAGCGTGTGGTGTCTGTGTAGAGTGTGGTGTTTGTGTAGCGTGTGGTGTTTGTGTAGAGTGTGGTGTCTGTGTAGAGTGTGGTGTCTGTGTAGAGTGTGGTGTCTGTGTAGAGTGTGGTGTCTGTGTAGAGTGTGGTGTCTGTGTAGAGTGTGGTGTTTGTGTGTAGTGTGGTGTCTGTGTAGAGTGTGGTGTCTGTGTAGAGTGTGGTGTCTGTGTAGAGTGTGGTGTCTGTGTAGAGTGTGGTGTTTGTGTAGAGTGTGGTGTCTGTGTAGAGTGTGGTGTCTGTGTAGAGTGTGGTGTCTGTGTAGAGTGTGGTGTTTGTGTAGAGTGTGGTGTCTGTGTAGAGTGTGGTGTTTGTGTAGAGTGTGGTGTCTGTGTAGAGTGTGGTGTCTGTGTAGAGTGTGGTGTTTGTGTAGAGTGTGGTGTTTGTGTAGAGTGTGGTGTCTGTGTAGAGTGTGGTGTCTGTGTAGAGTGTGGTGTCTGTGTAGAGTGTGGTGTCTGTGTAGAGTGTGGTGTCTGTGTAGAGTGTGGTGTCTGTGTAGAGTGTGGTGTTTGTGTAGAGTGTGGTGTCTGTGTAGAGTGTGGTGTCTGTGTAGAGTGTGGTGTTTGTGTAGAGTGTGGTGTCTGTGTAGAGTGTAGTGTGGTGTCTGTGTAGAGTGTAGTGTCTGTGTAGAGTGTGGTGTCTGTGTAGAGTGTGGTGTCTGTGTAGAGTGTAGTGTGGTGTCTGTGTAGAGTGTGGTGTCTGTGTAGAGTGTGGTGTCTGTGTAGAGTGTAGTGTCTGTGTAGAGTGTAGTGTCTGTGTAGAGTGTGGTTCCTGTGTCTGAGGGGATGGTTCCAGGGGACGTGGACTAGCCTGGGAGGGCCGTTTCCATGCCAACCGAGGGTAAGGCTGTGTGGAGCCGTCACAGCTGCTGTGTGTGGACTCCTTGGCTTTCATTTCGGTTGCCGTGTAGGTTCAGAAGGTGACAGGCTGAGCAGCTTTCCGTTCTTACCTGTAGTTTATTCTTCACAGTACAGCAGACGCTCTGCCTGCAGACGTGGAGGACAGGAGCACTTAGTTGTGTGTCTGTGAAAGTGGTCCACAATGCAAAAGTAGTTGCCGAGGGGATGATGTGTTCAGCAGCGTGAGTCTCAGAGTTGTTGTGGACTTGGTATCAAGAGGTTTTTGCACTGGCTAGTCAGAAGTCAGCTGGCCGCACGTCTCTGGCTTTGACTTGTGACATTAAGAAGTCACTTTTCTCAGTGAAGTCAACCGACGAAGCCTTTCTGAGCCTCGCCCTTCTCTGTTACTTAGGATGAGACAGGCATGCTGGTGCAGTTTTGGAAGGTGAGGGCCCAATCTGTGTGTCAGAATGTTCTGGAAGCCAAGTGTGATGGTGCACCTGCCTTACATTTCAATCCCGGCACCCCAAAGCTTGCACCAGACCTCGGCATCAAAGAGCTCGGCCTGCGCTGACTCACATGCAACAACAGCCGGGACATCTGTGGAGTTTTGGCAGGCCTGCTGTGTGTGTGTGTGTGTGTGTGTGTGTGTGTGTGTGTGTGTGTGTGTCTTAGAATCCAGACAGTGTGTGAGCCCTAATGTCCCAGCCAACACTGAGTCGTTTGGCCACTGTGTGGTACAAGAGTGGGCCCTGTCGGAAGCTGGGGCCTGTGGCGGTTTTCTGGGCGTCTGCCGCTGGTTCCTGCGCCAGCCAAGCCCCTCGCCCTGACAGGAACCTGCCTGGATGCTGAAAACCTCAGCCAAAGACGACCACACACACACACACACACACACACACACACACACACACACACACACACACACACACACACACCTTGATAGTCACACATGCTGTCACACTTACACCTGAATGCATGTGTGCATAGCTGCTCTACTCATCACACACAAACACTGAAAATAGGCACACACACACACACACACACACACACACACACACACACACACACACACAGAGAAACTGTACATGACACATGTACGTACACACAGGCGAAATGTGTGGCATGAATATTCATTGACAACTGTGATGAGCTGTGACATGCGTTGCTGGCAGGAGCAGGGACCACATGGTCGGGGTGCTGGAGGAGAGAAAGGCCTTGTCGGAGTGTGTTACTCAGGCCAGGCTCCGTCAATAGGATCCAACCGCCGTGGTTGGATTTCTCAATCTCAGATGGATCCCAGACCTTCTCTCAGATTCTATTCCTCCCTCCCTCCCTCTCTCTCTCTTTCTCTCTCTCGGCTTTGATGTCAGAGGAGGGACTTCAGGGCTTGTGTGTTTGGAGGAATGTTGGAGGGGGGTTTGGGTTGGGTGCGAATATGGACGTATCTGAATTGGAGTGAGTGTGTATGGGTGAGAGTTAGTGTGTATTCAGTGCCTATATATATACACTCACTGGCCACTTTATTAGGTACACCTTGCTAGTACCGGGTTGGACCCCCTTTTGCCTTCAGAACTGCCTTAATCCTTCGTGGCATAGATTCAACAAGGTACTGGAAACATTCCTCAGAGAGTTTGGTCCATATTGACATGATAGCATCACGCAGTTGCTGCAGATTTGTCGGCTGCACATCCATGATGCGAATCTCCCGGTCCACCACATCCCAAAGGTACTCTATTGGATTGAGATCTGGTGACTGTGGAGGCCATTTGAGTACAGTGAACTCATTGTCAGGTTCAAGAAACCAGTCTGAGATGATTCGAGCTTTATGACATGGCGCGTTATCCTGCTGGAAGTAGCCATCAGAAGATGGGAACACTGTGGTCATAAAGGGATGGACATGGTCAGCAACAATACTCAGGTAGGCTGTGGCGTTGACACGATGCTCAATTGGTACTAAGGGGCCCAAAGTGTGCCAAGAAAATATCCCCCACACCATTACACCACCACCACCAGCCTGAACTGTTGATACAAGGCAGGATGGATCCATGCCTTCATGTTGTTGACGCCAAATTCTGACCCTACCATCCGAATGTCGCAGCAGAAATCGAGACTCATCAGACCAGGCATCGTTTTTCCAATCTTCTATTGTCCAATTTTGGTGAGGCTGTGCGAATTGTAGCCTCAGTTTCCTGTTCTTAGCTGACAGGAGTGGCACCCGGTGTGGTCTTCTGCTGCTGTAGCCCATCTGCCTCAAGGTTCGACGTGTTGTGCGTTCAGAGATGCTCTTCTGCATACCTCGGTTGTAATGAGTGGTTATTTGAGTTACTGTTGCCTTTCTGTCAGCTCGAACCAGTCTGGCCATTCTCCTCTGACCTCTGGCATCAACAAGGCATTTTCGCCCACAGAACTGCCGCTCACTGGATATTTTCTCTTTTTCGGACCATTCTCTGTAAACCCTAGAGATGGTTGTGCGTGAAAATCCCAGTAGATCAGCAGTTTCTGAAATACTCAGACCAGCCCGTCTGGCACCAACAACCATGCCACGTTCAAAGTCACTTAAATCACCTTTCTTCCCCATTCTGATGCTCGGTTTGAACTGCAGCAGATCGTCTTGACCATGTCTACATGCCTAAATGCATTGAGTTGCTGCCATGTGATTGGCTGATTAGAAATTTGCGTTAACGAGCAGTTGGACAGGTGTGCCTAATAAAGTGGCCGGTGAGTGTAGATCATATATATATAGTGTATATAAAATTATCTGTTCTGCTGGACACGATTGATATACATAATTATCTGTTCTGCTGGACATGATTGATATACATAATTATCTGTTCTGCTGGACATGATTGATATACAGTGCATCCGGAAAGTATTCACACCCCTTCACTTTCCCCACATTTTGTTATGTTACAGCCTTATTCCAAAATGGATTAAATTCCTTTTTTTCCCTCATCAATCTACACACAATACCCCATAATGACAAAGTGAAAAAGGTTTTGTAGAAATCTTTGCAAATTTATTAAAAATAAAAAACGGAAATAGGTCGAAAAGGATTTTCAAATCATTGTATTCTGTTTTTATTCACGTTTTACACAACGTCCCAACTTCATTGGAATTGGGGTTTGTATATACGTATATATAAATACACGCACACACACACACACACACACTATATGGACTAAGTACCATCCGACGCTTGGCATTGTGCTTGGTGATGTAAGGCTCGCATGCAGCTGCTCAGCCATGGAAACCCATTCCATGAAGCTCCCGGCACACAGTTTTTGTGCTGATGTGAATGCAGAGGAAGTTTGGAACTCTGCAGTTATTGAGTCAACAGAGCGTTGGTGACTTTTACGCACTATGCAGCTCAGCACTCGTTGACCCCGCTGTGTGACTTTACGTGGTCTGCCACTTCCTGGCTGAGATGCTGTTGTTCCTAAATGCTTCCACCTTTCAATAATACCACTTACAGTTGACCGTGGAACATCCAGCAGGGAAGAAATTTCACCAACTGACTTATTGCAAAGGTGGCGTCCTATGACAGTACCACGCTTGAATTCACTGAGCTCTTCAGAACGACCCGTTCTTTCACAAATGTTTGTAAATGCAGTCTGCATGGCTAGCTGCTGGATTTATTCACCTGTGGCAATGAAACACCTGGATTCAATGATTAAGAGGTGTGTCCCAGTACTTTTGTACATATTGTGTGTGTGTGTGTGTGTGTGTGTGTGTGTGTGTGTGTATATATATATAGTGTCCCCCCTTTGAATATGATTCGTACCCCCCCCCAGCTGACTTCTCTCTCTCTCTGTCTATCTGTCTCTGTCTCTCTCTGTCTATCTGTCTCTGTCTCTCTCTGTCTCTCTCTCCCTCTCTCTGTCTCTCTCTCCCTCTCTCTCTCTGTCTCAGGTGTTGATATATAGTCTGTGTGTGGTTTTCGGGCTGTTTGTCTTTGTTGGTTTCTTTGGGCACGGGGAGGCTGGCATGGCCCGTCGCGGCAGAACAAAGCAGCCTTTCCTCGGTTGCCCGTTGAGCACAGATCTGTGCATTGTTTGGCCCCAGCCAGGCCCCTCCCTCCCCCCACCCGCTCACACTCCGGCCAGCTGGCATGGCGACGGCAGCGCCACTGACAAGGTTTACAATACCGCCTGTAGTCCACGCCACAATGGAGGGAGATGGACTCAGGCGAGCAGAGGCTCTCACAGGCAGGTGGTGCTGCCAGCGGAGCCACAGACACGACCACTGCTTTCAGCACTGACAAGGGGCTGGCACAGCCATTTGTTTTTAAGTTGCACATTGTTTACCAGAGAGGGGGGGAGGGTTGCTCCTGAGGATGAGTGTTTGTCGTTTCTTCCAGACTGAAGAGATGAGAATGTAGTCTCTTTTCTCTCCTCCTCATTCTACACATGTACCACTGAGAGAGAGAGAGAGAGAGACACTCTGATATTCAACTCTCTCTCTTTCACTCTCTCTCTTTCACTCTCTCTCTCTACCCACCTCCTCTTTTCTCTCTCTCTCTCTCTCTCTTCTCAAATTCCTCTCTGTTTGCCTGGGCTTATTGCATTACTGTGGCGACGTTAGCCTCTTGTCATGGCTTTGGAATACAAGAGAAGTGGCAGATTCACGTCTCAGTAAACGAGGGTGAGAGAGAGAGAGAGATGGGAGGGTGGAGGAGGCTGGAGGGAGGTTGTGTTCCTGTCTGTGACAGCGGGGAGGGAGAATGAATGACAGCTGGATGCTGCTTGGCGCTCTCTCCCAGTACTGATCCGGTGTTTTCTGCGGTTTGTGCTGTATGATGAAGAGTGTCAGCGTCTCAGGGGAAACTGAAGGGTGAGCGGCAGTTTTGTCGAGGTCACAAAAGGTCACACTTCATTTCAATGATTCTTCACTGCTGACATGCAATTGGTAAAATGTGTTAAAACAAGTTAATAAAATGGCTCAGACATAAAACTGTTCTCACACATCAGTTAAACCCTTTATAATATGATGGAGGGATGGATGATAGGAGTCATGCAGAAAAGTTGCAGATTCTGGCCAGAGCAGATTTATTTGGCATCTCGTTGAACGGATGATATCTGTACTTGACTTTGTATTCAGGTACAGATGCCTGGTGCTGTAGCTGAAACAGTGGCCTTCATCCAAACACTCCCATGAGTAGCTGAGCTGAGAAGAGAGAGAGCGTTAGAACCATCGTACCTGCACAACATGACACCTCTGATACCAGCGTTGATCTACATTACACCTTCTAAAATGAGTATAACTTCTCTACTGTTCTAGTAGCTTATTCCATTATCTTTCATTTTCCAAGACATGGTGTAGCAAATACACTCATGTATACTTGGTACAAGCTGACTCAGTTCTGACTCCGAGCCAAACTGGTTAAACGACGTTAGTGAATTAGCTGCTGTGCCACATACCTGTTCAACCCTTTCATCCACTTTACAACAACTCCATCTCAACTTTTGCACACTTTACGCCTTTTCTTTTTTCCAAACTCTTTTTATTAGTGTTTGTGAAAATTGTAAGTAATAGTTTCTACAATTTTATTAAAACCTACATAAAAAAATAATGGCCTATAAACATTATGTTTATGGCAAAAACAGTAGTTAGAAACATCCATCTATCCATTATCCAAACCACTTATCCTGCTCTCAGGGTCATGGGGATGCTGGAGCCTATCCCCGCAGACACTGGGCGGCAGGCAGGGAGACACCCTGGACAGGCCGCCAGGCCATCACAGGGTGATGTCCTCTTGATGTTCAACATAAATGCCATATATATAACTTTCTTTTTTTCCGGAAGCCGTCAATGGTGTTGATAAAAGTGCTCAACAAATGAGGACTGGAATATTAAGATATATATATTTATATATTTATTTATTTATTTATTTATTTATTTATACACACACACACACACACACACACACACACACAACCAAGCGCGCTGGCCAGTTGCACCACAGAGAGCCGTGTCAGAGATGTCCACCCATATCTATATAATTATCCATTCTACATACATACAATCTTAAACTGGGGCAGCATAGTGGCGCAGTGGTTAGCGCGGTCGCCTAATAACAAGAAGGTCCTGGGTTCGAGCCCCGGGGTAGTCCAACCTTGGGGGTGGTCCCGGGTCGTCGTCTGTGTGGCGTTTGCATGTTCTCCCCGTGTCTACGTGGGTTTCCTCCGGGGGCTCCGGTTTCCTCCCACAGTCCAAAGACATGCAAGTCAGGTGAATTAGCGGTACTAAATTGTCCCTAGGAATGAATGTGTGTGTGTGTGTGTGTGTGTGTGTGTGTGCGCCCTGTGATGGCCTGGCGGTCTGTCCAGAGCGTCTCCCCGCCTGCCACCCAATAACTGCTGGAATAGGCTCCAGCATCCCTGAGAGCAGGATAAGCGGTTAAGACGATGGATGGATGGATGGGTGGACATACATACAAAAAAAAAATTGTGTGTAGTAAAACAAAAAAATATATACCCCCCACTAAGACTAACAAATGAAAAAAAAGAAAACACAAAAAAGTCTTCATGGTAAAATGCGAAGTTGCCCTCAATATACAAATGATTAAATGATTTATGCCAAGATAGAACCACATGGAAAAATCTCCATCTTCTAGAAAGGGAAGGAAGGCATGATTTCTAAATATAGGAGCCTGTAGTGAAAAGGCTTGTAATCTAAAATTGCTTCTAAATTGATTCAAATTTTGAGGGTCATCTTGACTAAAATGTTCTTGCAGTATTCTGAGCAGGCTGAACCACTAGGGGTGTAAACCAAAGCAGCAAGTGAAGATGGCATACAGGAAGATGTTTACAACCTCAACCAAGTTGGGAGATTATGCAAGCTATCTGCCCGCAACCACTGCTGAGGTATGCGGAAGTTGGCCACCCAACAATAAAGATTAAAATTTGGTAAGGCAATACCCCCCAGCTTCCTTGGTCTCTGCAGTGTTACTTTGCTGATTCTTGGATTCTTTTTATCTGAAATGAACCCTGAGATAATTCCATCAAGTTTTCGAAAAAATAATTTTGGGATAAAGATTGAAATGCATTCAAATAGGAAGGAAATTTTAGGCAGTATATTCACTTTAACTGAATTAATTCAGTCAGCTAGAGATAAAGGGAATAATGATCATCTCTCAAAGTCCTGCTGTACTTGAGTGAGGAGAGGGGTAAAATTATACTTGAAAAGATCCTTAAATTTGTTAGTGACTTGGACCCCCAAGTACTACCAAGGGTAGGATGGAGCGGGAGATTGACAGGCGGATTGGTGCAGCATCAGCAGTAATGTGGACATTGTACCGGACCATTGTGATGAAGAGGAAGCTCAGCCGGAAGGCAAAGCTCTCAATTTACCAGTCAATCTTTGTTCCAGCCCTCACCTATGGTCATGAGCTTTGGGTAGTGACCAAAAGGGTGAGATCGCAGATACAGAGTAAAGCTGCTGCTCCTTCGCGTCGAAAGGAGCCAGTTGAGGTGGTTCGAGTATCTGATTAGGATACCTCCTGGGCACTCTCCTTTGGAGGTTTCCGGGCAAGTCCAACTGGGAGGAGACCCCGGGGTAGACCCAGAACTACATGTCCAATCTGGCTTGGGAATGCCTTGGGATCCCTCAGGAGGACCTGGAGGGCGTTGCTGGGGAGAGGAACATCTGGAATGCCCTACTTAGTTTGCTGCCACCACGACCCGACCCCGGAGAAGCGGCTGATGATAAGAGATGAAAGAGTAAGAGAAAACATTCCTTTTCTTTTGCAGAGAGGCTCCCAAGTATGTTTACAATTATGTGAATAACACCTTGACAACATAATGAATTAAACGTCAAACACAAAATGCGCAAAATGACTAACAGTACTGGTAGAAGTACTGGCAAAAATCAAAATACAGACAAAATCACAACAAGAAACCGTACAACATACAATGGTCTCATTGAAATAAAGTAGACTTCTGCCAGGGCCAGCCCGGTGGCGCAGTGCTTAACGTGGTCGCCTCATAGCAAGAAGGTCCTGGGTTTGAGCCCCGGGGTAGTCCAACCTTGGTGGGTCATCCCGGGTCATCCTCAGTGTGGAGTTTGCATGTTCTCTCCGTGTTTGCGTGGGTTCCTCTGGGGGCTCCGGTTTCCGCCCACAGTCCAAAGACATGTAGGTCAGGTGAATCTGCAGTACTGAATTGTCCCTAGGTATGAATGTGTGTGTGTGTGGGTGTGTGTGTGTGTATGTGTCAGCCCTGTGATGACCTAGCGGCCTGTCCAGGGTGTCTCCCCGCCTGCTGCCCAATGACTCCTGGAACAGGCTCCAGCATCCTCGCAATCCTGAGAGCAGGATAAGCGGTTCAGATAACAGATGGATGGATGCTGCCAAGACCGCTCATTGTAAGTCACTGCACTATGGTGAGCAAATGGCTATTTAAATAAGCAAAGAAGTTAGATTGAATGTGCAACATACTGCTGTTAGCACCAACATGAACAGCCAGTTAACCCAAAATAAACAAGGCCATAGCATTGTCTTGTAACTAGAACAAAAACGAAGAGAGAGACAAAGTGAGTTTGGAGACTCCCCATTTTTTAGCCCATTCTTGATTTAGCAGACCGGGGCAAGAGCCAGTGTTCTGTTACGGTTTTTTAGTGAATGACATTTTTCTAAGTCATTTCAATTGTTTTTTGCATTGGTAGTGGTTTCTTTAAGAAACACAGGAAGTTAGCCTCCCATGTGACTTTAGTCAGGAAGGAAAGACGCATTGCACAAAGAATGGCTATTTTATTAGGATAACTTTTTCCACCAGCAAACGTCTGCACACATCTTATGCCATTCGTAGCATCATTGTGCTGCCCTTGTTATGTACTGGCAACTTGGCAGTAAGTTAAACACCTTCCGTTCATCAAAACTCTGGAGACAATGCAGTGGGCAGTCTTATTTGCCTGCTGTTCACATCGAGGTCAAGTCTCTAGATACGTCGAGCTTCATCAACGCCCTCAGGCGTTTCCTTGCCATCAGGAATCCAGTGAAACTCATCCATTCTGTTCGAGGAACCAACTTTGTCAGTGCTTGTAAGGAGTTTAAGATTCCTAACAGTATTGACAACACTTCTGTCGAGAAGCTCCTGTTAGAGCAAGGTTGCCCATGGAAGTTCAATCCTCCCCACACCTCTCACATGGGTGGTTCATGGGAGAGGATGGTTGGTGTAGCAAGAAAAATCTTGGACTCTATGTTTCTGCAGCTCGGGTCTTCGAAGCTGACCCACGAGGAACTTACTACACTGATGGCAGAGGTGGCTGCTATCAATGCCAGACCTCATATTCCGGTGTCCACCGATCCAGACGATCCTCTCATCCTTACACCAGCAACCCTCCTCACTCAGAAAGTGAGTCTTCCTTCTGCCCTGGTCGGTGACTGCGTCAAAGACCTCCACAAATCAGATACTGGATAAGTCCAGTATCTGGCTAAAACTGTCTGGGATAAATGGAAGAAGCAATATCTTTCTTCACTTCAGCCACGAAGGAAGTGGCAGTCTTCCCAGCCCAACCTTCAGCCTGGAAGCATTGTGCTTCTCAAGGATGACCAACTTAAGAGGAATGAATGGCCTTTGGGACTTGTTACTCAAGTCTTCCGGTAGAGATCGAGGTCTCTAGGAAGGATGGGACTAAAGTGTTCCTGCGGCCCGTTACTGAGACAGTCCTGCTCGTCACGCCAGAGAAGGAGCCATAATAACTGTGTTAGAGACTGTTGGGTTGTGGCGATTAATCATGCCAGAAGGGTAGTGTTCTGTTACGGTAGTTTAGTGAATGACATTTTTCTAAGTCATTTCAATTGTTTTCTGCGTTGGTAGTGGTTCCTTTAAGAAACACAGGAAGTTAACCTCCCATGTGACTTAAGTCAGGAAGTGAAGGCGCATTGCACAAAGAACGGCTATTTTTTTAGGATAACTTTTTCCATCAGCAAACGTCTGCACACATGCCATTCGTCATTGCTGTTTCAGTATGCCGCCCTTGTTATGTACTGGCAACTTGGCAGCAAGTAAATACCTTTTGCAAATCAATAAACCTGCGGACAACAGATTCTGTCTCCAGAGTTTTGATGACTGGGAGGTGTTTAACTTACTACCAAGTTGTCAGTACATAACAAGGGTGGCATAGCCAGTATTGCGCAACATACCTTGCGTCAGCTGGGAGGAAGTCTGATAGATGGAGCTATCTTGGCATAGATTGTAAATTTGGCTAGCCTAGCAATTAAGCTTCCACTAAGGAATATAGATAGCAGTACAAACCAGAGGTAAAGTTAATGGTCCGGGGGTGAAGTCATGTAGGTTGCGGTCCTGAGGTTGGCTAGCATGGTGGAACCCTGTGTGTAATACAAGTCATGCCATAAACACAGCCCCATCCTGCCTAAACTCCAAAGTAGGTGATGGGCCTAGCTTAGAAAGCTAGGTCTGGCAAAGGCTGCATCCCAGGTTAAGTCACGATTTGCTGGCCAGAGAAGTGGAGGTCCTTGAACTTCTGGGCTTCCTTCAAAAACCCTCCTCACCCCATCATGGTCCACATGCAGGTGGGGTGAGGCACAGGCTGTTTTTCATATCCACAAAGGAAACTTGTTTTTAGCGACACTGGCGGTCATATCAGGAAAAAAGATGTACCCACGTTACTGGAGGTGGTGTTGGTCCCTCTCTCGACCCAGAACACTCACTTTTTCACAAAAATAGTGAAATAACACCCTTGGGCTGGAATCTGTCGGCATGGGGCAGGCCAATACGATGCGGTTTGTTGAGGGTCGGGGGAGAGGCAAAAAAGTTAGAGCCCTGGACCTTCATGAAAAAGTCAGTCATGAACCTGACTGGGTCTACACCTTCCGTTTTCTCCAGGATTCCATCCACACTCAGGTTGTTGCGCCAAGAACGCGATTACAAATCCTCTGCCTTGGCTTTTAGCCGTGTGTTGTCTGACTGCAGGCTAAAGCAAATATCCTCCAGGGCTACAATCCGGTCACTGTGATCTGACAGCGCTGTGTCCATATCTGTCAGCTCCTGGGTGTGGGACTCAGTGCTGGATGGAATCTCCTCCAGTGTGGCGGAAAGAGGCTTAAGTCCTTCATCAATAGTTGTTTAGTGTCGACTAGTCAGGGCAGCGATCAATACTGAGCGGCGTTTGTCTAGTGATCGGCGCCATGACAGTCGGGTTGTGTGGGTTCTGCTTTGCCAGACAAACTTTTTGTAGGTTGGTGTTTGAAACAGTTTGTCATGGTGGTTGAAGACATGAAAATAAGCCCATGTCCAGAGTCGATAATGTTCAGAATACCAGGTGCAATTTAAAATAAAGGCCTGATTTAGTAAAAATAATACTAAAAATCCCAGGAGCCTCTCAGACTGCATGTTTCCCGCTCACATGCTTAACCGGAAGTCTTCACTTTCCTCCTTCCCCTCTTGTCAATTCTTTCATTTCGGGGTAATCGCTGCTCTTTGAAATGCATATTCTGCAGAGCACAACATGGCCTATGTTCACCGCTGAGTAATTGTGGAGGCCAAATGTTTAATTACACATGACGGCCCAGAGCAGCAGGGGGCCAAATACTGCAGCGGGCCTCCAAACCGACAACCAAGCCCCCCCACCCCCCCACTCTGTCGGACGCCCCAGTAACAACTACCCCAAAAACAAACAACATATTGGGTTTGCCAAAAGGAGGAGTTAAACTGAACAGGGAGAGGGAAGTAAGTTTCTCTGTGAATGTATTTACTGCTGTGTGTGTGTGTGTGTGTGTGTGTGTGTGTGATGGATACTACTTTTTACAAATTCTACATTTCTGCAGTCATTCCCCAGTTATTGATAACATGTCCGTATAGAAAATGTATTGTGTAGCAGCAGGGAGTTTCCAAACACAGACTTCAGTTTGTAAAGTGTGTAACACAGTGTTACTATATACGGTGTGTAACTATGCACATTGTTTAACTACACACAGTGTGTAACTGTACAAAGTGTTGTACTATACAAGTGTGTAGCTGTACAGTTAGTTTGAGTGTATTCCTGAAGCTTTGCATCATCGGCACCAAGGTGGTCTTCGGTCCTCTCAGCAGGCCTGGGCTATGTCTTGGTTCTGCTAATGGACCTCGACTGGTCCTGGTGAGCGGGGGGTGAGGTTGGAGGTGAGGAGAGAAGCTCAGAGGTGGGGGGGGGCTGATGAAGGCGGGTAGACGATGAAGGCGGGTAGACAGGGGCCCCTGCGTCTATGACCCCTGGGTGAGGGGGTCAGCAGGAGGAAGTGCATAGCAGCAGGGGAAGTAGGAGCACCTGTGCAGGTCAGTGGCAGCCCGTCAGGCTTAACTAATTTTGAAATTGACCTTTGACCCCCATTCCCACGCTGCACTGGGAGGCGAGGGGGTTGTTGGGATTTGGGATGGCTGAGAAAGTCTGGTTTCCTTCTTGCATGCTGGCCTCTGGTTGTAATTACAGGCTGAGGGCTAAGTTGTTATCTGATTAAGCCCTCATGAAACGGCATCGCTGGCTGTGTTTCTTGGCGGAGTGTCGGTACAAATTAGCCCATTAACACGCTACAGGGATGTGGCGAGTGATTTAATAAAACAAAGTTGGGGCCAGTAATTGCCACAGTTCCTTGAGTGGCTGACCCACTGTGAGGGATTAGCAAGGCCGACTCTCGACTGGCCGCCCGGGAGCAGGGCTGTAAATACACACATGGATCATATATATAGACACACACACACACAAACACGGTGTTTATCACCAGCCGAGCCCCTGAAAGTGTGAAAAGTGAGTTTGTAGTGACTGTGAGCTCTGCTGGTTCCCAGCTGTCGTATGCAGGGCTTTTTTTAAAGCACGGACATGCTTTAACTGTTTATAAAGGGCCGAGCAGTCCCACGTGTCCTGAACTATGGTGTTATGACATGACTCCCACCTCTGAAAGAAGATATTTAAAATGGTTGTGTTCATTCAAGTGTGTAT
Source organism: Lampris megalopsis (assembly GCA_022114975.2). Lineage (NCBI taxonomy): Eukaryota > Metazoa > Chordata > Actinopteri > Lampriformes > Lampridae > Lampris > Lampris megalopsis. The sequence goes on from JAJHIY020000804.1 coordinate 198,326, forward strand.
GTGTGTGTGTGTCTTTGCATTAATATCTACTCATCAGTTTGGTCTGATGTGTATGTGTGTGTATGTGTGTAATGACTTATATTTGTCCATGTGATGTGGTGTGTTGTGTGTACTATGTGCCTAAAGACACAGCTGTATTGTGTAATGAATGATCACTAGAACAACCGTGGGTGAGTCTGTCAAGATAAATACCCAGTAGAGATATTGATGCATTACATATGTTAGTCTGTTATGAAACTAAAATTAACATTTTAACAACTTTAATGCTATTTTTCAAACAATTTAAAATGGCCACCGTCCAACGCCTGTAAATACTGCGTCGGTGGTAGTCACGGTGCATCTGTAACGGCGTCTGTAACCAGACGTGGGCAGTAATCAAACATCAAGTTTAGACTATTTCTCTGCACTGGAGGACGCTAGTGTGTTTCTAGGACAGGACAACGAACTTCATGAAGGAAACGACGCCACCAACACACATCATAAATACTGACATAACGTGCCCCACCACGCGCAAATTAGGTGTGTGTGGTCATTCTGACCGCTTATGGTTGTTTTAGGTAGATCTTATCATAACTTTTTTGTGCAATTAATCTAAAACTTATTTTAAATGCAAATATATGCAGTTTTAGGGGCATTGACGGAGCGGCAGGTCTGTATCTTTTTCTTTTTTCTTTTTTACAAAGTTATTAAATGGAAAATCCAAAACTGTCCAAGTGACAGCCATAGCAGGTCTTACACATGACTAGTCTAACGTGGATTGATAACGGAATGCTGAAGTGGAGATGAGGCACTCAGTAATGTGACGATGGGTCGACGGCTGCAGATCTTAGCTGTGATGTGGTGCAACAATCCAAACTGAACATGGTCAGGGGTATGATTCAAAATAAATGAGCCCCCTCGCCAGCAGGCTGCAGCCTTCTGTAATCAGCCACCCTCAGGTTTATGGTGGTGTTTGGGGTGTATGACCTGGGTTGTTCTAGCAATACTGTCAAACTTAAAAGATGCTGCGCATATGAAATTATGGTTTTGTGTGTGTGTGTGTGTGTGTGTGTGTGTGTGTGTGTGTGTGTGTGTGTGTGTGTGTGTGTGTGTGCGTGCGTGCCTGTCAGATGTGGTGTTCTAGCAAGGAGTTCATTACACTGACCTGTTGTTCCAGGTGTAATGGTGCGTTCCATTTGAACTGGGAAGTCGGGATCTGACCACGTCCTGTCCGGTGAATTTACTGTAATGCCCTCAGGCCGGCACTATAAAGCGCCCCCTAGGAAAACAAATCGCTATTCTAGGTCCTTCATTCCTTCTGCTGTCAGGCTGTTAAATGCTGAGAGTAGTCTTCTTAAATAAATGCTTTATATTGTTTTAAAGCACAGTAGTTGGTTTACACCGTGTCTGTTTGTCCCATGGCTTGTGGGTCTGTACGCTCACTGACTGTCGTGGGGGAGTTTAACGTGCAATGCTTCATTTATTTATTATGCTATTCTTTTAACTTCTGTGAAGTTTTGCCCTTTGCCTGGTCCTCGTGTGAGTCTGCATGCAGGGCCACATCAGGGTGTCAGTGTGCATCTCTTGCCCATGTACTGATCTGTCTGTTGTCTGACATACCACTGATTGCCACTTGTCTGTGAGTTTGTGTATGGTGTGGGTAGATTGTAAAAACTGAATTGCCCTTCTGGGATAAAGAAAGTTGTCTGAATCTGAATTTCCGAGTTCCCATTCAGAGATTTCAACTGGAACACTCCCTGAAGTCAGATTTCCAACTCGGAAAGTTGGAAGAACCTCACCAACCTTGACCTCAAAATCCAAGATGGCTGCTCCACACATCAACAGTAGTGAAGGGTGCAGTAATATACTGTTTATTAACACTTCTGTGTCATTTGTGTCTCATTAAATCAGTCGTACACAGTACTGTCCAACTGCAATCTGTGGACTTGAGCTACGGGGTTTGTATGTGCAAAATACTGCGTAATGTGTTGTTATCAACTGGTATTGCTAATAATGGCTAACCTGGCTAGCACTTGGTTTTCCGACTTGTTCTGGAATGCGGTCAACTACCTGATAGAATAGAAAGCCAGCAGGACAGGCAGTATCTGAGGACCTGATTGAGAACTACTCTACTGCAGGACAGACTTCTGGAGGCCCTGATTTAATCAGTCTCTGCAGTAAAAAATAGGTTGTGTGTCAGGTGGATAAAAACTACAGAAAGAGTGAGATTCCCTGGCTGCTGTGAGTTTGTGTAGCGGGAGATTTGTTTAAGTGTTGCGCGGGAACATAATCATGTAAGTATTTCCAACAACTTTCTACCCATTCAAACTTGTGAAGGAGGTGGCTTCATTTGTGCTGGATGTGTCTTTATTCGGATTTATGGGCGAGTGGAGGGCACGCAACCAGAGACGACAACACCCCGTGTTGTTCATCTTGACCGTCACAGTACCACTGCTGAGGATTCCTGACTCCTCGCCAACCCCCCCCCTCTGCCCCCCCTTCTCTGTCTCTCTCTCGAATTGGACCATTAAAGGCTTGGTTAAAGGTCAAAGGTCTCTCTTTCTCTGTCTCTCTCTCTCTCCCCAGTCTTTCTCTCTCTCTCTGTCTCTTTCTGTCTCTCTGTCTCTCTGTCTCCCTCCCTCCCTAGTGCACTAATGGAATTGTTGCCTTGTTTGCTGTTGCCATGGTGAAGGGATCATTGCCTGATGTATCTTGTGTTCATGTGTCTGTGCCTCGCAATTTAAGAACAGTGACCATGAAGAGGCGAGCATTCCCCTGAGACAGACACACAGACACTCAGACAGACATTAGGTAAGCCTTGATAGTGACCCAACTAACATGGGTAGCGTAACATATGCATGTACCCTCCCACAAAAAACAAAAACCAAACATGTGCACCTACACACACACCTCTTCCCAACCCCAGAGCAATGACCCTTCAGTGTGGACACTCTTGCTATTGTTTATCCATCGTCAGTCATTTCCATCACAAAGGGCTGTGGGGACATGCATGGTTTCATTCACAAAATCATCTCCCGCCCTGTGGCCATCAAGCCCAGTCTGTGTGTGCGTGTGTGTGTGTGTGTGTGTGTGTGTTTGGGTGGGTGGGTGGGCGGGTGGGGGGGTTCAATGATGGCTAAATGGAAACAGCAGCCTCAAAACCCAAAGTGTGTTCAGTCAAGCAGGAAGTCCTAGAGAACAAAAGGCTTGTTGTGTGTTTCCCCCTCATCTTGTGTTGTGGTCTTGTGTTGCATTGTATTGTGTTGGATTGCACTGTGTTGACCTGAGCTAGGCTTGGCCTTTGACCCATAGAGAAGTGGTTATGTTGTGTAGAAGTGAGAGAGAGCGTGAGATGTGGGTCTCTATTAGATGCTTTATGGTACCAGTCCAGTGTACTAGTGTGTGTTGCGGTGCTGTGGATCTCTGTAGGGCTCAGTCACGACGGTTCTGTGTAACCCACTTCTGCCGCTTCTCACTGCATGATGAATTCACTTCAACAAAAGGAGTCACCATTTCAGTACTAAGCCCTCAAAGTAAAACACACCTCAGGTGATGTTCCTCTGAGTAGCTGTGGAGCAGCTGACCTTGCTCCACACACACACACACACACACACACACACACACACACACACACACACACACACACACACACACACACACACACACACACACACACACACAGGGTTGTGCTGGTGAGTGCTTGTCAGTGTTGATCTTTCCCACATAACTCATCGTCTTCACCACAGTATGTTGCATGGGGGTGGAAGAGAGCTGCTGTGTGGTGAAGTGTGATTGGTTGATTGATTCACTTTCTTCTAGACAAATGAAAATGACAAAATGACCACTGGGGGGAACATGTTGCAGTGTACCTTGCTGGTGTTCTTGGTGTGTTGCTGCAGGCTTTCCTTTGCTAATTGTCTGGGTTAGCTGGCGTGGCAGCCCCGCTGGGCCCTGCTCTGGAAAACTACGAACATAAGGCGGCACTCAGCACATGCTGGGCCTACAGGCCTGATGGGAAATGTAGTCAATTTGAACAATTGTTATCCTGCTGCTTCACCCTTTTTTATTCATCTTGAGACAGAGACAGACAGACAGACAGAAAGAGAGAGAGAGAGAGAGAGAGATTGAGAGACAGATAGTGAGAGAGAGAGAGAGACAGACAGACAGACAGACAGACAGACAGACAGATGGACAGA
>JAJHIY020000804.1:207500-210000 GCA_022114975.2 Lampris megalopsis
ATTGTATGGACACAATACTGTGAACACAATCATAGCATGGACACCACATTAATGTGAACACACAATCATAGCATGGACACCACATTAATGTGAACACACAATCATAGCATGGACACCACATTAATGTGAACACACAATCATAGCATGGACACCACATTAATGTGAACACACAATCATAGCATGGACACAATACTGTGAACACAATCATAGTATGGACACAATACTGTGAATGCACAATCATAGCATGGACACTACTGTGAACACACAATTATAGCATGGACACAATACTGTGAAAACACAATCATAGCATGGACACAATACTGTGAAAACACAATCATAGCATGGACACAATACTGTGAAAACACAATCATTGTATGGACACAATACTGTGAACACAATCATAGCATGGACACCACATTAATGTGAACACACAATCATAGCATGGACACCACATTAATGTGAACACACAATCATAGCATGGACACCACATTAATGTGAACACACAATCATAGCATGGACACCACATTAATGTGAACACACAATCATAGCATGGACACAATACTGTGAACACAATCATAGTATGGACACAATACTGTGAATGCACAATCATAGCATGGACACTACTGTGAACACACAATTATAGCATGGACACAATACTGTGAAAACACAATCATAGCATGGACACAATACTGTGAAAACACAATCATAGCATGGACACAATACTGTGAAAACACAATCATTGTATGGACACAATACTGTGAACACAATCATAGCATGGACACCACATTAATGTGAACACACAATCATAGCATGGACACCACATTAATGTGAACACACAATCATAGCATGGACACCACATTAATGTGAACACACAATCATAGCATGGACACCACATTAATGTGAACACACAATCATAGCATGGACACAATACTGTGAACACAATCATAGTATGGACACAATACTGTGAATGCACAATCATAGCATGGACACTACTGTGAACACACAATCATAGCATGGACACCACATTAATGTGAACACACAATCATAGCATGGACACCACATTAATGTGAACACACAATCATAGCATGGACACCACATTAATGTGAACACACAATCATAGCATGGACACAATACTGTGAACACAATCATAGTATGGACACAATACTGTGAAAACACAATCATAGCATGGACACAATACTGTGAAAACACAATCATAGCATGGACACAATACTGTGAAAACACAATCATTGTATGGACACAATACTGTGAACACAATCATAGCATGGACACAATACTGTGAATGCACAATCATAGCATGGACACTACTGTGAACACACAATTATAGCATGGACACAATACTGTGAAAACACAATCATAGTATGGACACAATACTGTGAACACAATCATAGCATGGACACAATACTGTGAAAACACAATCATAGCATGGACACAATACTGTGAAAACACAATCATTGTATGGACACAATACTGTGAACACAATCATAGCATGGACACAATACTGTGAATGCACAATCATAGCATGGACACTACTGTGAACACACAATTATAGCATGGACACAATACTGTGAAAACACAATCATAGTGTGGACACAATACTGTGAACACAATCATAGCATGGACACAATACTGTGAAAACACAATCATAGCATGGACACAATACTGTGAAAACACAATCATAGCATGGACACAATACTGTGAAAACACAATCATAGCATGGACACAATACTGTGAAAACACAATCATAGCATGGACACAATACTGTGTATGCACAATCATAGCATGGACACAATACTGTGAGAACACAATCATAGCATGGACACAATACTGTGAACACAATCATAGCATGGACACAATACTGTGTATGCACAATCATAGCATGGACACTACTGTGAACACACAATTATAGCATGGACACAATACTGTGAAAACACCATCATAGCATGGACACAATACTATGAACACACTTCTCACATATAAACAAAGACATTCACAGAATTCTGAGATGTGTGACAAAAGTGTTGCACATATTAGGGATGTAAAGCAGTTTGTCTTTGACCATCCATCACTCCTCCCTGCAGAAGCTCTTGTCATGCTTTGTTTGTGGGCGTGAGTGTGCACATTAAAGCATGTATACATCAGTAAACATATGTGTATTTGTTATATGAGATAGATGTAAAAATGTCAAGCATCACAGCAGTGTCACAAAGTCTAAGAACACAGCCATTGTGCTTTGGTTTATTTATTTGTTTGTTTGTTTGTTTGTTTGTTTGTTTGTTTTATCATTGTTGGTTACACGCATTTCTTGCATTGAAAATTAATTTAAATAAAAACAGAGAAAAACAAAACGAGAAAAACAAAACAGAATTCCAGAAAAAATTAAACATATTTTAGAGGGCCCTGTATTTAGGGACACTGAGTCTAAAGGGGTCCTAAAACTCCGCCTCCTCCATCTTGATTGACAGGTACTAACAGCTTGGCT
>JAJHIY020000804.1:215000-220568 GCA_022114975.2 Lampris megalopsis
ATCTAAAAAGTGCTCAGCTCTCTCTCTGCTGGGAGGAGGAAAAAAACTCAAACTAACAGTGAGGAGTTCACTGGCAGGTCAGCGTGGAGTGCACTTTCCAAGGCCTCGGCCCACAGAGATGGGAGTCCGTTGGTTAGCTTAGAGGGCCATGACCGCTGACGATGGCCTGTTGAAAATGAATTTTAAACCTGATTTCCCTCCTCTTGATGCTCATGTGAATCACACGCACATTGTTTTAACGCCACTGGATTTGGTAACCCTGGCTGATGCAGGTCTTCATGGTAATACAGCCCTAGAAGCCCGATGACTGGCCCAGGCCACCATGAGACTTCTGCAGCCGGTATAATGTGGACTATGACACATGATCAGGGCCGTTTTGCCCTGATAGCATTATAAACGATTGTTATGATCAGCTTCAGGAGGAACAAAGTGTACTCAACGCCACAGCTACTTCATCTAATTTGACTCCAGTTGTACGATGCCAGCAGCCACAACCTGTCACAAAAAAAGTACGCAGGTATTACCTTTTAACACTTTAAATTTAGCATGACTAAACATCAGGTCTTTGGCAGGAAAACCTTTTTTATCAATGATTTATCACCAAGCATAATCTCAGTTTCATGTTTTCACTGAAACGTGGTTAGACCAAGACAACACTGCAACGGTTCTTACTGAGTCAACCCCTGCCAACCTCCATTTTGTGAGCGAAACCAGACAGCATAAGAGAGGAGGTGGAGGTGCCATTTTGTTTAATGATTCGCTCCAATGCAAGAAGATGTCTTATGGAAATATCTAGCAGCCACTAAACACAATGCCAACTTGTTGATGACTTAGCAGAGCTGCTGTCTGTAATCTGTTCTCAATGTGACAGTGTCGGTATTGCTGGTGATTTACACATCCATGCTGGCGAGCCCCGGGACAGAAGAACTACACAACTGTGTTGTGTTCTGATAACTATGGACTGACTCAGCATGTGATGGAGCCTACACACAACAAGGGCCACACTCTGGGCTTCATTATCTCCAAGGGTCTGGACACTGCTCAGGTTGTGGTGACTGATGTCGCTCTCTGATCACTGCTGTATTTTGTTCGCCACTGCTGTCTCCATGTGCACAAATGCTCAGACAGAGGTACTCACAAAACAGCGTGTCACTGACAGCACCAGTGAAATATTTATTCAGGCTTTCTCTTCCACGCCCGCCCTCTCTTGGCCTCAGTCAGTGAGCTTGTAGATCATTTTAAATCTAAGATTACAGATGTTATCCATGCTATTGCACCCGCTAAGGTGAAGGTGTTCTCTGGTAAGAAAAGACCTCCATGGAGATGTGCCACGCTGGTCAGAATAGAAAAAAAGAGTGTTGTAAAGCTGAACGCAGATGTTGAAAAACAAATCTTACTGTTCATTATGACATCTACGAAGAGAGACTGCGTTTATAATTTGGAACTGAGAAATGCAAGGTGGTCCTACTTCTCTGACGTCATTGCCAAAAACAATGCTAGCGTACATGCCTTGTTTTCTACTGTCGACAGGCTAACAGGGCACCTCCCTGAGGTGTCTTCCTGTTTTTTCTCCCTGTTGAAGGTTTTTGGAGCACCTTATCATCGCAGAGGCCATTCAATGTGCTTTATGGGCAAAAGGTGAGAAAAAAGCATGATAAAAGCATAAAATAAGATAAATAAAAGTACAGACAAGTTTAAAACTTAGTAAAATAAAAGCGCCATAAAAACTGGTTAATTAAAAGTAACAACAATCGGAGCAGAATATATAAAAATAGCAAGATATACAAAACACACAAACATAACCACCCCCACCACCCACCCAACCCCAACCCCCCACTCCCAGTGGCAGTAGCCTCTGAATTTTATTTTTATCTACCAGGGCCTGCAATGAATTTGCCTCATTCTGTCATGACAAAATTCAGAAAATTAGACTGGCAGCATCTGGTGTACGCATAGTACACATGGCCATTGAAACCCTAGTTAATGGTCAGGGTAATTTGCATATGAAACTGGTTATTGGTTTGGGTCGTTATGCTACTGTATTGTTTATAAGGGTGGGGTACCTGCAGTCACTGTATTGTTTATAAGGGTGGGGGTACCTGCAGTCACTCTATTGTTTATGAGGGTGGGGACACCTGCAGTCACTGTATTGTTTATAAGGGTGGAGACACCTGCAGTCACTGTATTGTTTATAAGGGTGGGGGTACCTGCAGTCACTGTATTGTGTATAAGGGTGGGGGTACCTGCAGTCACTGTATTGTTTATAAGGGTGGAGACACCTGCAGTCACTGTATTGTGTATAAGGGTGGGGTACCTGCAGTCACTCTATTGTTTATGAGGGTGGGGACACCTGCAGTCACTGTATTGTTTATAAGGGTGGGGTACCTGCAGTCACTGTATTGTTTATAAGGGTGGGGGTACCTGCAGTCACTGTATTGTGTATAAGGGTGGGGGTACCTGCAGTCACTGTATTGTTTATAAGGGTGGAGACACCTGCAGTCACTGTATTGTTTATAAGGGTGGGGTACCTGCAGTCACTGTATTGTGTATAAGGGTGGGGTACCTGCAGTCACTGTATTGTTTATAAGGGTGGGGTACCTGCAGTCACTGTATTGTGTATAAGGGTGGGGGTACCTGCAGTCACTGTATTGTTATAAGGGTGGGGTACCTGCAGTCACTGTATTGTGTATAAGGGTGGGGGTACCTGCAGTCACTGTATTGTTTATAAGGGTGGGGTACCTGCAGTCACTGTATTGTGTATAAGGGTGGGGGTACCTGCAGTCACTGTATTGTTTATAAGGGTGGGGTACCTGCAGTCACTGTATTGTGTATAAGGGTGGGGACACCTGCAGTCACTGTATTGTTTATAAGGGTGGGGTACCTGCAGTCACTGTATTGTGTATAAGGGTGGGGGTACCTGCAGTCACTGTATTGTTTATAAGGGTGGGGTATCTGCAGTCACTGTATTGTTTATAAGGGTGGGGTACCTGCAGTCACTGTATTGTGTATAAGGGTGGGGGTACCTGCAGTCACTGTATTGTTTATAAGGGTGGGGTATCTGCAGTCACTGTATTGTGTATTAGGGTGGGGTACCTGCAGTCACTGTATTGTGTATAAGGGTGGGGGTACCTGCAGTCACTGTATTGTTTATAAGGGTGGGGTACCTGCAGTCAGGTGAGACTGAAGAGGTCACTTAGATGATGATGAAACGTTTCTCTCAATAAACGTTGTGTGCAGATGACCTGATTCAACCTTCCTCGGAAGTGGCAAAGTTTTCAGACACGTGTGCTTGAATGCACTTGAATCGTTTGAGGGATTAAGACTGACACTCAGCTTTTATAACTTCTGGATGCTCAGAGGTTGAATGTCAATATGTAAAATCAGCCCTCAGCCCGTTTCGACGCCTCCTACAGATCCCAGTACTATGCAGAGCATGTGCATAGCTGCCATGTGAAGCACTACAGTGTGTACCACTGGATTGAATGACGTAGCGAGTCTGCACTTTGGTGGTGTGTTGTGTAGTTTTGGTGGTGTTGACTACTGTGAGCTCTGGCCTTGCCTCGCTTGCCTTGCCTTGATGAGGAGTTTAATCAATGCTTCAAAACCTCAAGCCCGGCTCTTGCAGATAAAAAGCTGTTTATGTCTGCAGTCGATAGCCTGTAACCTTGGTCATGGGCATGGCTGTGCTTTCACATTACGTACATACAGTATCCCGAGCACCGCCACAGCTTCAGCTGGCGAGTGAATGATGGAGGGACTGACAGCCAGCAAGACAGAGACAGACAGAGAGAGAAAGAGAGGTGGTATGCATTCATTCATTAAAACCGTCATAGTGTGCTGTGTGACTGAGTTGTGTGTGTGTGTGTGTGTGTGTGTGTGTGCATGCTGTATAGTCTCAGGAGCACCACAGTAAACTCAGCTGGTCCTTGCCAAATGGCTGGTGTATGGACCCTGCATGCAGGTCCCCTGCAGGAGTCTGCAGCCGGCTGGCCTCGCCGCTGTCCTGGCCGCTCTGCCGGTGTTAAGTCCTTTTAATGACTGGGGCTCCTCCTGGCTGCCAAGTTAGCATGTAATCACTTGATGGCCGGCCCAGTGCGGTGCCAGAGCTCTGGGGAGGGCTTGGCAGTGGATTTGGTGTTGGCACGGTCCGGCACGAGCACTGATAGCTTCGGTGGAAGCGTTCTGAATTCTCCTGCTTGGACAGTCGAGTTCAGGCCTGTCACACCGAAGCAGAGGGGAATGAATCGCCTCCTTGTCGCAAGAGAAAGGAGGGCAACATGGAGCAATTGTGTTTGTTTGGTTGACCCATAAGGGCTGTGTTACAACCATAGAACTGCTTTAGATGCACACACACACACACACACACACACACACACACACACACACAGGAACACACATGCGGACACACACAACGGCCTGTCGTCTCACTTCAAGTTTTACACAACTTGTGTCTGCAGTGTGACTTTACTTTCATCCACTCAGTGATTTATCATTTTTACCATTTGTTTTGTGTGTCTGTTTGGAAAAATAGTAAAATCAGGTTAGTAGGACAAGGGTTACCGAGTTACACACACACACACACACACACACACACAAAAAGCTAGTTTTGTTAAGCAGCCGGGGTCTGGTTTCGCCTTTCCTTGGGTCGTCTGTCAGTGCGTCAGGGGGAAATGGAGGCAGGGCGTCGCCGTGCACATCAGTGACATTTAAAACAAAAAAGGAGGAAATCTCCACACTTGGACACCTTTTGTCTCAGTGGCCGTCTGGACACAGAGCTCACAAAGCAGTCTGCTCCACCAAGGTGTCCAGCCGGGAAAAGATGTCTGTCTGTACCGCAAACAAAACGGTGTGCGTAAGAGCCGCACACAGAGGTAAGGAGATATATCAATCAATTAACAATTACCCCCGCTGCTAATCAGCTGTCCCCCGGCCCACACTGGCCCGGGCCCTTTCTAATCCTGTTGGCAGCATCAATTAGATTCTTAAGGTTAGTCTATTGAATTTCCCAGATAGCTGCTGAAGGGGGGGGGGGTCGGATGGGGAGGGGACGCTGGGGTGAACTGTTGCCTGAGAACTAATCACCGTACAATTTTAATCTGTCGCTCAGCTCCCCTGTCTCTGTCTGTCTGTTTGTCTGTCTGTCTCTCTGTCTGTCTATCTGTTTCTCCCTCAGTGTGTTTAATGGCAGAGAAAAACAATACAGTCATATTGACAAAGCACAGTCATCATAAATATTAATACAAACAGTGAGTTAAATGCACTGATGGAAATCATCTCTCTGTCTGGCTCTGTGTCTCTTCGTGTCTCACTCTCTCTCTGGATATGTATACGATGTGGTTATGGTGGATTCTGCTGAATCTACTGAAAGCAGATGAGTGTTTGCTCTCATCTGCCCACACAGTGGCACCTGACAGTCTCTCTGACATGTCATATACTTCACCAGACGCAGCACAACAAAGGACAATAGAATAGAATAGAATAGGAAGGTGGGATGGACAGATTGGGACAGAAAAAAAGAACATGTCTTTGTTTTCTAATTGTGATTCCATCCATCCATCCATCCATCAT
>JAJHIY020000809.1:5000-205000 GCA_022114975.2 Lampris megalopsis
CCCTTATACACAATACAGGGACTGCAGGTACCCCCACCCTTATACACAATACAGGGACTGCAGGTACCTCCACCCTTATAAACAATACAGTGACTGCAGGTACCCCCACCCTTATACACAATACAGGGACTGCAGGTACCCCCACCCTTATACACAATACAGGGACTGCAGGTACCCCCACCCTTATACACAATACAGGGACTGCAGGTACCCCCACCCTTATACACAATACAGTGACTGCAGGTGTCCCCACCCTTATAAACAATACAGTGACTGCAGGTACCCCCACCCTTATACACAATACAGTGACTGCAGGTACCCCCACCCTTATACACAATACAGTGACTGCAGGTACCCCCACCCTTATACACAATACAGGGACTGCAGGTACCTCCACCCTTATAAACAATACAGTGACTGCAGGTACCCCCACCCTTATACACAATACAGGGACTGCAGGTACCCCCACCCTTATACACAATACAGGGACTGCAGGTACCCCCACCCTTATACACAATACAGGGACTGCAAGTACCCCCACCCTTATACACAATACAGGGACTGCAGGTACCCCACCCTTATAAACAATACAGGGACTGCAGGTACCCCACCCTTATAAACAATACAGTGACTGCAGGTACCCCCACCCTTATAAACAATACAGTGACTGCAGGTACCCCCACCCTTATAAACAATACAGTGACTGCAGGTACCCCCGCCCTTATACACAATACAGGGACTGCAGGTACCCCCACCCTTATACACAATACAGGGACTGCAGGTACCCCCACCCTTATACACAATACAGGGACTGCAGGTACCCCCACCCTTATACACAATACAGGGACTGCAGGTACCCCCACCCTTATACACAATACAGGGACTGCAGGTACCCCCACCCTTATACACAATACAGTGACTGCAGGTACCCCCACCCTTATACACAATACAGGGACTGCAGGTACCCCCACCCTTATACACAATACAGGGACTTCAGGTACCCCCACCCTTATACACAATACAGGGATTGCAGGTACCCCCACCCGTATACACAATACAGTGACTGCAGGTGTCCCCACCCTTATAAACAATACAGTGACTGCAGGTACCCCCACCCTTATACACAATACAGTGACTGCAGGTACCCCCACCCTTATACACAATACAGTGACTGCAGGTACCCCCACCCTTATACACAATACAGGGACTGCAGGTACCTCCACCCTTATAAACAATACAGTGACTGCAGGTACCCCCACCCTTATACACAATACAGGGACTGCAGGTACCCCCACCCTTATACACAATACAGGGACTGCAGGTACCCCCACCCTTATACACAATACAGGGACTGCAAGTACCCCCACCCTTATACACAATACAGGGACTGCAGGTACCCCCACCCTTATAAACAATACAGTGACTGCAGGTACCCCCGCCCTTATAAACAATACAGTGACTGCAGGTACCCCCACCCTTATAAACAATACAGTGACTGCAGGTACCCCCGCCCTTATAAACAATACAGGGACTGCAGGTACCCCCACCCTTATACACAATACAGTGACTGCAGGTGTCCCACCCTTATAAACAATACAGTGACTGCAGGTACCCCCACCCTTATAAACAATACAGGGGCATCACCACCCAAACCAGCAATCAGTTTCATATGCAGAGGTGTGAGTTTGGGTGCCATGTGGGTTTGGGTGCCATGTGGGTTTGGGTGCCATGTGGGTTTGGGTGCCATGTGAGTTTGGGTGCCATGTGGGTTTGGGTGCCATGTGAGTTTGGGTGCCATGTGAGTTTGGGTGCCATGTGGGTTTGGGTGTCATGTGAGTTTGGGTGTCATGTGAGTTTGGGTGCCATGTGAGTTTGGGTGCCATGTGGGTTTGGGTGCCATGTGGGTTTGGGTGTCATGTGGGTTTGGGTGCCATGTGAGTTTGGGTGTCATGTGGGTTTGGGTGCCATGTGGGTTTGGGTGCCATGTGAGTTTGGGTGTCATGTGGGTTTGGGTGCCATGTGGGTTTGGGTGCCATGTGAGTTTGGGTGCCATGTGGGTTTGGGTGCCATGTGGGTTTGGGTGCCATGTGAGTTTGGGTGCCATGTGTCCACAGAGGCCTGGGCAGGAGCTGCAGTCACAGCATTGTAAGATGGCGACACGTCCTCTCAGGTGTGCTCAGGGAGGAGGAGGTGCACATCCTTGATAGGGAGGAACGCTGGTTTGAACAAGGAGTCAAACAGGTCATCTATGAAAAGAGGGAATGACCATCCCTTAACTGACGGTGTCCACCCATCCTCCCACCCTCCTGTCCATCTGTCGTCCTGTCCACCTGCCCTCCTGTCCCCTTGTCCACCTGCCCTCTCGTCCTCCTTTCCTCCTGTCCACCTGCCCTCTTGTCCTCCTGTCCCCTTGTCCTTCTGTCCACCTGCCCTCTCGTCCTCCTTTCCTCCTGTCCACCTGCCCTCTTGTCCTCCTGTCCCCTTGTCCTTCTGTCCACCTGCCCTCTTGTCCTCCTGTCCATCTGTCGTCCTGTCCACCTGCCCTCCTGTCCCCTTGTCCACCTGCCCTCCTGTCCACCTGCCCTCCTGTCCCCCTGCCCTCCTGTCCCCTTGTCCACCTGCCCTCTCGTCCTCCTTTCCTTCTGTCCACCTGCCCTCTTGTCCTCCTGTCCCCTTGTCCACCTGTCCTCTTGTCCTCCTGTCCCCCTGTCACCTTGTCCTCCTGTCCACCTGCCCTCTTGTCCTCCTGTCCCCTTGTCCTCCTGTCCACCTGCCCTCTTGTCCTCCTGACCATCTGTCCTCCAGTCCACCTGTCCATCTGTCCTCTAGTCGTCCTGTCCAACTCTCCTGGGAATGGATCACGGCACCACTTCACACGGAGGCTACGTCACCAGATGTATGTTTGTGTGTGTGTGTGTGTGTGTGTTAGGGTCGGGGGGGGGGCGGTGTTGAGGGCCCTCACTGGAACTGGGCCCCAGGCGCCAATTAAAGGCTGTCTAATATGGACACTCGCATGCCTCAGCTGTGTGACAGCCGAAAGTGAAGGTGTGCTGATGATGCAGTGACAGAAGCCCGGCGTGGGCGGGGCAGTTCAGCCTGCAAGCCTCCGGGACAGGGCTCAGGATGGCTGCAAGCATCCGGGACAGGGTTCAGGATGGCTGCAAGCATCCGGGACAGGGCTCAGGATGGCTGCAAGCATCCGGGACAGGGTTCAGGATGGCTGCAAGCCTCCGGGAGAGGGCTCAGGATGGCTGCAAGTATCCGGGAGAGGGCTCAGGATGGCTGCAAGCCTCCGGGACAGGGTTCAGGATGGCTGCAAGTATCCGGGAGAGGGCTCAGGATGGCTGCAAGTATCCGGGACAGGGTTCAGGATGGCTGCAAGTATCCGGGACAGGGCTCAGGATGGCTGCAAGTATCCGGGACAGGGCTCAGGATGGCTGCAAGTATCCGGGAGAGGGCTCAGGATGGCTGCAAGTATCCGGGACAGGGTTCAGGATGGCTGCAAGCCTCCGGGAGAGGGCTCAGGATGGCTGCAAGTATCCGGGAGAGGGCTCAGGATGGCTGCAAGTATCCGGGACAGGGTTCAGGATGGCTGCAAGCCTCCGGGAGAGGGCTCAGGATGGCTGCAAGTATCCGGGAGAGGGCTCAGGATGGCTGCAAGTATCCGGGACAGGGTTCAGGATGGCTGCGAGTATCCGGGACAGGGCTCAGGATGGCTGCAAGTATCCGGGACAGGGCTCAGGATGGCTGCAAGCGGCAACTTGATGGTTTCTCAGTTCAGATAAAATGTGTTTCCTGGCTCATCGCTAAAATCCTAATCAATATGAATGAGTATGCTCTGTAGGATGAATATACTCTGTAGGATAGAAATATACTCTGTAAGATGAATATACTCTGTAGGATGGAAATATACTCTGTAGGATGGAATTATACTCTGTAGGATGGAATTATACTCTGTAGGATGGAAATATACTCTGTAAGATGAATGTACTCTGTAGGATGGAAACATACTCTGTAGAATGGAAATATACTCAGTAGGATGCATATACTCTGTAGGATGCATATACTCAGTAGGATGCATATACTCTGTAGAATGCATATACTCAGTAGGACGGAAATATACTTTGTAGGATGAATATACTCAGTAGGATGGAAACATACTCTGTAGGATGGAAATATACTCAGTAGGACGGAAATATACTTTGTAGGATGAATATACTCAGTAGGACGGAAATATACTCTGTAGCGATGAATATACTCAGTAGTATGGAAACATACTCTGTAGGATGGAAATATACTCAGTGGAATGGAAATATACTCAGTAAAATGGAAATATACTCAGTAGGATGGAAACATACTCTGTAAGATGGAAATATACTCAGTAGGATGAATATACTCAGTAGGATGGAAATATACTCTGAAGAATGAAAATATACTCTGTAGGATGAATATACTCTGTAGGGTGGAAATATACTCAGTAGGATGGAAATATACTCTGAAGGATGAATATACTCTGTAGGATGGAAATATACTCTGAAGGATGAATATACTCTGTAGGGTGGAAATATACTCTGTAGGATCGAATGATATCTGAGCAACAATTAAGGTCAAACAAACAGAAGACTAAATGAAGACAAATATAGTTCAAATGTTTATTTTGCCAAAAACACATTTCGCCTACTGATATTGTTTACTTTCCAGACATGCATGTAGAGCTCGCTCCCTCGCCACATCACGTCACGGGTCTCAGGTGTATGTGGGCGGTGCCAACAGGCGGGGCATGTAAACGTTCACAAATGAAGAACATTAGCATCTCTATTGTAGCTAAACACGTCCAGTGTGACACGAAGCAGGAAGTCACATCCCCGGCCTGCCTCACTCAGTGACGCACACAGCTAGCAGATAACACACCTTCACTTCCAGTGTGTTTACAAGCAGTGGTGTAACATGTGAAGCTGCTGCTGTCAGCTGACTTGCTCTTCCATCGTCACTAAGTTAACGGCTACAGGGACCTGCGGTGTCTTTGGCTTTACGCGGCCGTTACAATAAAGTGTGCGCCATGTGGGTCGGTACTGCCTCTCCTGTGTGTATCGTACAGCTCACAGGTAAAACATAAGAATAACACACAGAGAATGGAGAAGAAGAGAATACACTGTGTCACCCCCCACTCCAGTCTAGTCACTGTGTCGTCTCACCTATACCAGTGTGCAGTGGCTCCACAGCACACTCTAGTGGTCAGTGTGTGTAGCACTTGAAGGAAACCGCACAATGATGTGGCACTCAGACATGTCTCGTAATGAAGTACACGAGAGTTGATGCGTCTCTCTGCCGTCAGGGTGCTACGTATGACGTCATCCTGCTGCGTGTCAGCTACCGGGGTGCTGCAGCGCTGACCGGCAACACGGCGAATATGAGCTCCACCTTCTGCTCCACCTTCAGTCAACAGGCTACAGGGAATGGAGTTCAAGTGGTGGGAGGTTGGCATTTGAGTGCGCGCGTGTGTGTGTGTGTGTGTGTGTGTGTGTGTGTGTGTGTGTGTGTGTGTGTGTGTGTGTGTGTGTGTGTGTGTGTGTGTGTGTGTGTGTGTGTGTGTGTGTGTGTGTGTGTGTGTGTGTGTGTGTGTGTGAGTGTGTGTTGATGTCTCTAACTTGTAAGCCTAACTGTTGAGTTTCTCAGTCTCCTCTGTCTTCACAGTGGTCAACTGGTTGTCATGAACTCCCTCTTCTCCAGGCACCTGATGGATGGATGGATGGATAGAGAGATAGATAGACAGACAGATAGTACATTATGTACATATACTACAACATTATGTATACCACAAAAAGAGTCATGAGTGTAGTTAACAGTGCAGGATATGGTGAACACACCAACAAGCTGTTTTAAAGTCAAGTACTTGAAGTTCAGATTTAGTAGAATTTAACACAGCACACAATGTTCACAGCAAGAAACACTCTACTACCCAGTACTATACATCTACTACCCAGTACTACACATCTACTACGTAGTACTATACATCTACTACCCAGTAATATACAACCATACTCTCAGACAGAGAAGGGGAATGTAACTTGCGAGGGAAATGAAGTGTTGGTACTACTGGGAAGAAAGAGCAGGGGCATTTCAGCCTGTGGTAAAACGGTGGAACAGTGTGAGCAGGGAACTCAAACACACTACAAACAGTACACAGGTCAAGAAGAAGTACAAAGGACTGGTTATCAAGAGATATAGGGACGATGAAGAGTTGACTGTTAAAAATGTTACTTCTCTCCAAATATTACTTACTACATTTCATTTTCCCTTCTATGACAGCGAGTGGATGTTTGGGCTGTATGCAGCACTGAGATGTGTTTATTCTTGGTACACGACATAGCATGTGTTTTCTCTTGCTGCTCCCTCTCCCTCTCTCTCTCTCTCTCTCTCATGTTGCCATGTTTTCTCTCTCTCTCATGTTGCCATGTTTTCTCTCTCTCTCTCATGTTGCCATGTGTTCTCTTTCTCTCTCATGTTGCCATGTTTTCTCTCTCTCATGTTGCCATGTTTTCTCTCTCTCTCTCATGTTGCCATGTTTTCTCTCTCTCTCATGTTGCCATGTTTTCTCTCTCTCTCATGTTGCCATGTTTTCTCTCTCTCTCTCATGTTGCCATGTTTTCTCTCTCTCTCTCATGTTGCCATGTTTTCTCTCTCTCTCTCATGTTGCCATGTTTTCTCTCTCTCATGTTGCCATGTTTTCTCTCTCTCTCTCATGTTGCCATGTTTTCTCTCTCTCATGTTGCCATGTTTTCTCTCTCTCATGTTACCATGTTTTCTCTCTCTCTCATGTTGCCATGTTTTCTCTCTCTCTCATGTTGCCATGTTTTCTCTCTCTCTCTCATGTTGCCATGTTTTCTCTCTCTCTCTCATGTTGCCATGTTTTCTCTCTCTCATGTTGCCATGTTTTCTCTCTCTCTCATGTTGCCATGTTTTCTCTCTCTCATGTTGCCATGTTTTCTCTCTCTCTCATGTTGCCATGTTTTCTCTCTCTCATGTTGCCATGTTTTCTCTCTCTCATGTTGCCATGTTTTCTCTCTCTCTCATGTTGCCATGTGTTCTCTCTCTCTCTCATGTTGCCATGTTTTCTCTCTCTCATGTTGCCATGTTTTCTCTCTCTCATGTTGCCATGTTTTTTCTCTCTCTCATGTTGCCATGTGTTCTCTCTCTCTCTCATGTTGCCATGTTTTCTCTCTCTCTCTCATGTTGCCATGTTTTCTCTCTCTCATGTTGCCATGTTTTCTCTCTCTCATGTTGCCATGTTTTCTCTCTCTCTCATGTTGCCATGTTTTCTCTCTCTCTCATGTTGCCATGTTTTCTCTCTCTCTCATGTTGCCATGTTTTCTCTCTCTCTCATGTTGCCATGTTTTCTCTCTCGCTCATGTTGCCATGTTTTCTCTCTCTCTCATGTTGCCATGTTTTCTCTCTCTCATGTTGCCATGTTTTCTCTCTCTCTCATGTTGCCATGTTTTCTCTCTCTCATGTTGCCATGTTTTCTCTCTCTCATGTTGCCATGTTTTCTCTCTCTCTCATGTTGCCATGTTTTCTCTCTCTCATGTTGCCATGTTTTCTCTCTCTCATGTTGCCATGTTTTCTCTCTCTCTCATGTTGCCATGTGTTCTCTCTCTCTCTCATGTTGCCATGTTTTCTCTCTCTCTCTCATGTTGCCATGTTTTCTCTCTCTCATGTTGCCATGTTTTCTCTCTCTCATGTTGCCATGTTTTCTCTCTCTCATGTTACCATGTTTTCTCTCTCTCTCATGTTGCCATGTTTTCTCTCTCTCTCTCATGTTGCCATGTTTTCTCTCTCTCTCATGTTGCCATGTTTTCTCTCTCTCTCATGGTGCCATGTTTTCTCTCTCTCTCATGTTGCCATGTTTTCTCTCTCTCTCATGTTGCCATGTTTTCTCTCTCTCTCATGTTGCCATGTTTTCTCTCTCTCTCATGTTGCCATGTTTTCTCTCTCTCTCATGTTGCCATGTTTTCTCTCTCTCTCATGTTGCCATGTTTTCTCTCTCTCATGTTGCCATGTTTTCTCTCTCTCTCATGTTGCCATGTTTTCTCTCTCTCATGTTGCCATGTTTTCTCTCTCTCATGTTACCATGTTTTCTCTCTCTCTCATGTTGCCATGTTTTCTCTCTCTCTCATGTTGCCATGTTTTCTCTCTCTCTCTCATGTTGCCATGTTTTCTCTCTCTCATGTTGCCATGTTTTCTCTCTCTCTCATGTTGCCATGTTTTCTCTCTCTCATGTTGCCATGTTTTCTCTCTCTCATGTTGCCATGTTTTCTCTCTCTCATGTTGCCATGTTTTCTCTCTCTCATGTTGCCATGTTTTCTCTCTCTCTCATGTTGCCATGTTTTCTCTCTCTCTCATGTTGCCATGTTTTCTCTCTCTCTCTCATGTTGCCATGTTTTCTCTCTCTCTCATGTTGCCATGTTTTCTCTCTCTCTCATGTTGCCATGTTTTCTCTCTCTCTCATGTTGCCATGTTTTCTCTCTCTCTCATGTTGCCATGTTTTCTCTCTCTCATGTTGCCATGTTTTCTCTCTCTCATGTTGCCATGTTTTCTCTCTCTCTCATGTTGCCATGTTTTCTCTCTCTCTCATGTTGCCATGTTTTCTCTCTCTCTCATGTTGCCATGTTTTCTCTCTCTCTCATGTTGCCATGTTTTCTCTCTCTCTCATGTTGCCATGTTTTCTCTCTCTCTCATGTTGCCATGTTTTCTCTCTCTCTCATGTTGCCATGTTTTCTCTCTCTCTCATGTTGCCATGTTTTCTCTCTCTCTCATGTTGCCATGTTTTCTCTCTCTCTCATGTTGCCATGTTTTCTCTCTCTCTCATGTTGCCATGTTTTCTCTCTCTCATGTTGCCATGTTTTCTCTCTCTCTCATGTTGCCATGTTTTCTCTCTCTCCTGTTGCCATGTTTTCTCTCTCTCTCATGTTGCCATGTTTTCTCTCTCTCCTGTTGCCATGTTTTCTCTCTCTCTCATGTTGCCATGTTTTCTCTCTCTCTCATGTTGCCATGATTTCTCTCTTTCGTCTCTTAGTGTTTACAGCAGGTGGGTTTGTATTGTGCAGCACAACTTGCACGGAATGTGAACTACACAGTGCATTGAACTACACAGTACAGTGTACTATACAATATAGTGAACGACACAGTACAGTGAACTATACAGTACAGTGTACTATACAATACAGTGTACTACACAGTGCATTGAACTACACAGTAGAGTGAACTACACAGTACAGTGTACTATACAATATAGTGAACGACACAGTACAGTGAACTATACAGTACAGTGTACTATACAATACAGTGTACTACACAGTGCATTGAACTACACAGTACAGTGTACTATACAATATAGTGAAGTACACAGTACATTGAACTAAATAGTACAGTGAACTGTATTGTGTAGTGAACTACATAGTACAGTGTACTATTCAATACAGTGTACTACACAATACAGTGAACTACACAGTAGTGAACTATACAGTACAGTGTACTATACAGTACAGTGAACTACACAGTACAGTGTACTATACAATACAGTGAAGTACACAGTACATTGAACTACACAGTACAGTGAACTGTATTGTGTAGTTCACTACACAATACAGTGAACTACACAGTACAGTGAACTACATAGTACAGTGTACTATACAATACAGTGAACTACACGGTACAGTGAACTATACAGTACAGTGAACTATACAATACAGTGAAGTACACAGTGCAGTGAAGTACACAGTGCAGTGAAGTACACAATACAGTGAAGTACACAGTGCAGTGAAGTACACAATACAGTGAAGTACACAGTGCAGTGAAGTACACAATACAGTGAAGTACACAATACAGTGAAGTACACAATACAGTCAAGTACACAGTGCAGTGGTGTTAGGGCCACGGGTGTGTGTGTATAGTTGTGTTGTGCTGCCTCCTGTGTCTAGCTCTCTCTGACTCTACATTGGGGTATCTGACTCTACACTGGGGTATCTGACTCTACATTGGGGTATCTGACTCTACATTGGGGTATCTGACTTTACATTGGGGTATCTGACTCTACATTGGGGTATCTGACTCTACATTGGGGTATCTGACTCTACATTGGGGTATCTGACTACATTGGGGTATCTGACTCTACATTGGGGTATCTGACTCTACATTGGGGTATCTGACTTTACATTGGGGTATCTGACTCTACATTGGGGTATCTGACTCTACATTGGGGTATCTGACTCTACATTGGGGTATCCGCCAGGTGCTCCTCATCACCTAATCAAGCAGTCTCCATCAGCTGTGCTGTCAGTCTGCTGTTCCAACCCCCGCATGTGGTCCTCAGGTCCCCGGGGGCCAGCTAGTTAGCGTGTGTGTGTGGTTGTAGTGAGTGTTGTGTAGCTGCCTTGTGTTGATGTCGTTGTCTCTGTAGCTACTTTGTGGTTGTAAAGTTTGGCCCGTTTTCAGTTAAGTTTTGCGTTGTTTCAGCCTGGAGTATTTAGAGTTGTGTTTAGCCTTTAGTTGTTTAGTTCTTTTGGGCAAGGGGGTCAAGGTACGATGCCCGTGGGCACACACCCCATCACGTAGCTGACCTCCGTTAGACACACCAGGTTAGGAGCAGAGTGCCACCCTCTGTCTTTAGGTTTGGTACTTTTGAGCCCTGCCAAGAAGGGGGGGGGGTAACTTTATTAGTAGTGTGTTGTTTTGGTAACCGTTCAGTTCCCTTGTCCTGTCATGGTTTAAGTTAATAAATGTTGATATTTTATTATATTTATACGTTTACCTGTCTGACTGTGTTGCACCCTCACCTCACTGGTACCCAGTGCACTAGTTGCTGTCCCTCACCAGACTGAGCAGGGGGGTAACAGTGGGAATTGAGTTTGTACTGTATAGTAGCTGCATTAACTTAAGAGTAGGTGAGAAGCGGTAGGATTTGTTGATCACTTCACATTATTGGCACTGGATTATCTGTATGTTATATCCTGCTGGTCCACGTTCCAAATAAATCATCATCATCATTCATTCATTCATTATTATTATTATTATTGTTGTTGTTATTCATTCAACCAAAGTGTCCAAACATCATCCTCTTCTGGATCCTCTTCTGGATCCCCTTCTGGATCCCGTGTATATAATTTCATGATATGTGGTACAACGTCATTGTGAAAGGGCCTCTGGGAAAACTGCGTGACGCCAGCGGAGAGTTCAGATGGCTGGCGTAAACCAAAGGCTTGATGGTTTCATGTATGCAGCTTAATTACAACTTGCCACTGCTATCCAAGTGCTGCCGGGCTGATGCGCGCCTCCTGGCGGTTTGATGCGGTTGCTCTTTTCCTCGAGAAACGATTGAAAACATGATATTGAGTTGATGTTGCAACGCCGCCATCTTGTGGCTGTCTGGTGAAGTGCAGCATTTCCACACTATGCGTAGGCTGGAAGCCAGGCCAAAACCTAGTTACCACACCGTGTTCTGTCTGGTCTAGCTGTGTTTTCATCTGCAACTCTTTGATTCTATCATGTTCGATGGGGTTCTGAAATATTTTATTTCCCCATTGGTTTAATATATGTATGTCGTATTTTGAAAGTTTTTTTCTATAAAATAAAAGAGAAAGGAATGACAGTAAGACGAGTGTTGAGTAGACCAGCAGACTATCTCATGAAGTGGTCTGATGTCATATGAATTCCTCCATCCACTGATCTCCTCATATGGAATTCCTGTCTAGACTCCTTGTTGTGGCATGCTATGCTATGCTATGCTATGCTATGCTATGGTATTACTGTATCACTTTGTTTTAGATTGTAAAGATTTGTGTTATTTTACATCACATTTGATCAAATCTCCCAAAGGTTTCAGTGTAAATTACAGAGTGTACCAACACCCTCACTAACAACGTTACTGTACGTGGGCAATTTATTCATCTATTTCTTTTTGGATTTTTCCCCTTTTTCTCCCGAATTGTACTTGTCCAATTACCCCACTCTTCCGAGCCGTCCCGGTCTCTGCTCCATCCCCTCTGCTGATCCGGGGAGGGCTGCAGACCACCACATGCCTCCTCCCATACATGTGGAGTCACCAGCCGCTTCTTCTCACCTGACAGTGAGGAGTTTCACCAGGGGGACGTAGCACGTGGGAGGATCACGCTATTCCCTCCCAGTTCCCCCTCCCCCCTGAACAGGCACGGCAATCCACCAGAGGAGGCGCCAGTGCAGCGACCAGGACACATACTCACATCCGGCTTCCCACCCGCAGACACGTTCAATTGTGTCTGTAGGGACGCCTGACCAAGCCGGAGGTAACACAGAGATTCGAGCCTGCGCCATGTCACCCAGAAATCCCCCGTGGGTATTTTCAAAAATGTTCATGCTTTAATTTTTTTGGTGATGTGTCAAACAACCAATGATTTTATAAAACGTGGCATGCAGACACTTGAGCTGAACTCACCTCCCAGTAGATGCTGTCCTCAAAGCAGATAGTGTCAGGAGCAGCGCCATAGATGGGCAGCTTCAAAATGAAGCCTGACAGAAAAGACAAGTTCAGACTGAGTTACACTGGCTACGGGTTGTTCATCTGACTTCACAAGAAAGAATGCTGTTGAATGCTGAGTATGATGCACATATGGTAAACAGTCTACGTGTATCTGCTGCAGAGACACATCAGCAGGGAATCAGAAACATCAGGAACACAAATTACAGGTGAGAGCACATCCAAGTCTCAGTGTTAGATGAAAACATATAGAAGGTAAGTGTTAGATGAAAACATATAGAAGGTAAGTGTTAGATAAAAACATATAGAAGGTAAGTGTTAGATGAAAACATATAGAAGGTAAGTGTTAGATGAAAACATACAGAAGGTAAGTGTTAGATGAAAACATACAGAAGGTAAGTGTTAGATAAAAACATACAGAAGGTAAGTGTTAGATAAAAACATACAGAAGGTAAGTGTTAGATAAAAACATATAGAAGGTAAGAAGAGTGCAGGTTACTTTCACACCCTCTAGACAACAACATCAAAACATAATTATCGTTTGCATGAAAACAAACAAACAGACGTTTTGACTTGTGGACTGTTGGTTGCTGCTTTTTTTGCCGATCGCACCCCTCGTGAACCACATTGTATTCCATCCCTACTAACTCTCATAATAATAATTATAATTATAATAGCAATAATAACAATATGGTAAATAGTATATAAGATGATACAGGATGAAAAAAGAAAATATGAAAGAAGTAGAAACTGTAGAATCAATAAAATAAGAACAGAATACAGACCACAAATCAAGTGAAAGTGTCCCTTAAAATATATGCTTTGAAAAAGCAGTTCTTTAGCCTGATGTCAAGCGGCAGGGTAATTCTAGAACCTTGTAAATTGGACCTTTGACCTTTCAGATGAGCACCTA
This sequence comes from Lampris megalopsis, assembly GCA_022114975.2. Classification (NCBI taxonomy): domain Eukaryota; kingdom Metazoa; phylum Chordata; class Actinopteri; order Lampriformes; family Lampridae; genus Lampris; species Lampris megalopsis. The sequence goes on from JAJHIY020000809.1 coordinate 18,422, forward strand.
CCCACAATAAGTCCTCCAAGCAGGGCTACGCCCAGCGTGACGGCCAGTGAGATGGCCTGGCGAATGCCCTGGTATGAGGCACTGATTGTACCGTCCGCCACATCAGGGAACACATCCACCATCCTGAAACACATGTCCAGAACCAGAATTAGAGCAAGAACCAGAATCAGTTTTCATCAGCCTGATAGGCTGCACATGCAAGGAAACGGACTTGGAGAATTGCTCTCAAGCAGGGCTGTTTTTGCCTATTTGCATTATAAGCGACTGCAGTGGGCCCCCTAACCATTTAGGGGCTCCCATGGGGTGGTGAGGAGGAGGAGAAGGAAAAGGACAATGATGACGACAACAACAACAGTGGAGCAGAAAAACGGAAAAGAAATCTGAAGAGGAAAAAAAAGGGCTGAAAACGCAGGTGAGAAATGATCTACATCAATTTAGCCTTTTTTCCTGACAAGAGCTCTGACATGCTGTTAGTTGACTTGCTGTTAGTTGACATGCTGTTAGTTGACTTGCTGTTAGTTGACATGCTGTTAGTTGACTTGCTGTTAGTTGACATGCTGTTAGTTGACTTGCTGTTAGCTGACATGCTGTTAGTTGACTTGCTGTTAGTTGACACACTCTTAGCTGACAGACTGTTACTTGACTTCCTGTTAGCTGACAGACTGTTACTTGACTTGCTGTTAGCTGACATGCTGTGAGTTGACTTGCTGTTAGTTGGCTTGTTAGTTGACTTGCTGTTAGTTGACTTGCTGTTAGTTGACATGCTGTTAGTTGGCTTGTTAGTTGACTTGCTGTTAGCTGACATGCTGTTAGTTGACTTGCTGTTAGTTGGCTTGTTAGTTGACTTGCTGTTAGCTGACATGCTGTTAGTTGACTTGCTGTTAGTTGGCTTGTTAGTTGACTTGCTGTTAGTTGACTTGCTGTTAGTTGACATGCTGTTAGTTGACTTGCTGTTAGCTGACATGCTGTTAGTTGACACACTGTTAGTTGACAGACTGTTACTTGACTTGCTGTTAGTTGACACACTGTTAGCTGACAGACTGTTACTTGACTTCCTGTTAGCTGACAGACTGTTACTTGACTTGCTGTTAGCTGACATGCTGTGAGTTGACTTGCTGTTAGTTGGCTTGTTAGTTGACTTGCTGTTAGTTGACTTGCTGTTAGCTGACATGCTGTTAGTTGACTTGCTGTTAGTTGGCTTGTTAGTTGACTTGCTGTTAGCTGACGTGCTGTTAGTTGACTTGCTGTTAGTTGGCTTGTTAGTTGACTTGCTGTTAGTTGACTTGCTGTTAGTTGACATGCTGTTAGTTGACTTGCTGTCAGCTGACATGCTGTTAGTTGACACACTGTTAGTTGACAGACTGTTACTTGACTTGCTGTTAGTTGACACACTGTTAGCTGACAGACTGTTACTTGACTTCCTGTTAGCTGACAGACTGTTACTTGACTTGCTGTTAGCTGACAGACTGTTACTTGACTTGCTGTTAGCTGACATGCTGTGAGTTGACTTGCTGTTAGTTGGCTTGTTAGTTGACTTGCTGTTAGTTGACTTGCTGTTAGTTGACTTGCTGTTAGCTGACTTGCTGTTAGTTGACTTGCTGTTAACTGACTTGCTGTTAGTTGACTTGCTGTTAGTTGACTTGCTGTTAGCTGACTTGCTGTTAGTTGACTTGCTGTTAACTGACTTGCTGTTAGTTGGCTTGTTAGTTGACTTGCTGTTAGTTGACTTGCTCTTAGTTGACTTGCTGTTAACTGACTTGCTGTTAGTTGACTTGCTGTTAACTGACTTGCTGTTAGTTGGCTTGTTAGTTGACTTGCTGTTAGTTGACTTGCTGTTAACTGACTTGCTGTTAGTTGGCTTGTTAGTTGACTTGCTGTTAGCTGACTTGCTGTTAGTTGACTTGCTGTTAACTGACTTGCTGTTAGTTGGCTTGTTAGTTGACTTGCTGTTAGTTGACTTGCTGTTAACTGACTTGCTGTTAGTTGGCTTGTTAGTTGACTTGCTGTTAGCTGACTTGCTGTTAGTTGACTTGCTGTTAACTGACTTGCTGTTAGTTGACTTGCTGTTAGTTGACATGTTGTTATTTGACTTGCTGTTAGTTGACTTGCTGTTAGCTGACTTGCTGTTAGTTGACTTGCTGTTAACTGACTTTCTGTTAGTTGACTTGCTGTTATTTGACATGTTGTTATTTGACTTGCTGTTAGTTGACTTGGTGTTAGTTGACTTGCTGTTAGCTGACTTCCTGTTAGCTGACTTGCTGTTAGTTGACTTCCTGTTAGCTGACTTGCTGTTAGTTGACTTGCTGTTAACTGACTTGCTGTTAGTTGACTTGCTGTTAGTTGACATGTTGTTATTTGACTTGCTGTTAGTTGACTTGCTGTTAGCTGACTTTCTGTTAGTTGACTTGCTGTTAACTGACTTTCTGTTAGTTGACTTGCTGTTATTTGACATGTTGTTATTTGACTTGCTGTTAGTTGACTTGGTGTTAGTTGACTTGCTGTTAGCTGACTTCCTGTTAGCTGACTTGCTGTTAGTTGACTTGCTGTTAGTTGACATGTTGTTATTTGACTTGCTGTTAGTTGACTTGCTGTTAGTTGACTTGCGGTTAGCTGACTTCCTGTTAGCTGACTTGCTGTTAGCTGACTTGCTGTTAGTTGACTTGCTGTTTGCTGACTTCCTGTTAGCTGACTTGCTGTTAGTTGACTTGCTGTTAGTTGACATGGAAAAGTTTTTTTTTATTAGAAGAAGAAAGCCACTTTATTTTGCCATTGTAGGTTACAATGAAATTTGTCTTCTGCATGTAACCATTCTATTGTATAGGAGCAGTGGGCAGCTGCAGCACCCGGGGACCAACTCCAGTTCTTCTCTCCATTGCCTTGCTCAGGGGTCCAGGCAGGAGTATTAACCCTAACATGTATGTCTTTTTGATGGTGGGAGGAAACAGAAGCACCCAGAGGAAACCCACGCAGACACGGGGAGAACATGCAAACTCCACACAGAAAGGACCTGGGACAGACTGGGGTTTGAACCCAGGACCTTCTTGCTGTGAGGCAACAGTGCTAACCAATAGGCCACCGTACCACACAACATTAGCTAGCTAACATTAGGAAGGCTAGCTACCATAGATTACAATGCTGCTACAGTGCTACCTAACGTTAATATGAGCTCAAGCAGTATAGGACCAAAATATTGTGACACATAATGAATGTGTAATGACAACTCATTTTTGTTGTATTCTAGACTGTAAAGTTGTTATCCCAGAAGCATTTCAGCGCTGACAACTAGAGGAAATGCCAGCAGTCTTCTTGCGTTGGAATAATGTTATAGGCTAGCTAGCCTAAAGTTACCTTTGGCTTTGGGGTAATGTTGCATTGCTGTATTGTGTGTTAATAACATCAGCTACCTAGCCAGAACCATAAATGAGCATCATTTAACACAGTCAACAGTAATTATTGTTAGGATTCCCCACGACGCAATCGGCTACACATAGCTAACAGCGTCAGCTGAATTTCAGCTCATATGCAGGAGCACTTAGTTGTAATTCATGTTGAACCTTTGACACTCACTCTTTCTTGTTTGTATTGATGGATGCTCACCAATCCAGATAAGGACAGGATAATGATAATCCAGATAAGGACAGGATAATGATAATCCAGATAAGGACAGGTTAATGATAATCCAGATAAGGACAGGATTATGATAATCCAGATAAGGACAGGATAATGATAATCCAGATAAGGATAGCATAATGATAATCCAGATAAGGAAATGATAATAATAATCCAGATAAGGACAGGATAATGATAATCCAGATAAGGATAGGATAATGATAATCCAGATAAGGATAGGATAATGATAATCCAGATGAGGATAGGGTAATGATAATCCAGATAAGGATAGGATAATGATAATCCAGATGAGGATAGGGTAATGATAATCCAGATAAGGACAGGATAATGATAATCCAGATAAGGGCAGGATAATGATAATCCAGATAAGGACAGGTTAATGATAATCCAGATAAGGACAGGATAATGATAATCCAGATAAGGACAGGTTAATGATAATCCAGATAAGGACAGGTTAATGATAATCCAGATAAGGATAGGGTAATGATAATCCAGATAAGGACAGGTTAATGATAATCCAGATAAGGACAGGTTAATGATAATCCAGATAAGGATAGGGTAATGATAATCCAGATAAGGACAGGTTAATGATAATCCAGATAAGGACAGGATAATGACAACCCAGATAAGGACAGGTTAATGATACCTGCAGTCACTGTGTTGTTTATAAGGGTGGGGACCCCTGCAGTCAGGTGAGACTGAAAAGGTCCCTTAGACGATGGCGAAAGGTATCTGTCAATAAACGTTGTGTCCAGATGAACTGATTCACCTTTCTGGCATTTTCTAGTAATGTGGATGTGATATGAGACAGCAAGAGGTCCCACGCAGCTGTTTTCTGTATCCAAATGACATATTTGCTCTACTCCACAACACTCAGATGTTAAATTCCACCTTAGTTGTCTTTAAACTGATCTAATGAATAAATTGACTTGACTAGATGGCTGAAAATGTGGAAATTCAGGACAGACAGCTGTTGTCTTCACTTCTCTGGGCACAAAACGGCTGAGCCAAGCTTGCCAATGCTAAGTGCCGGTCTCAGATTACACATACACTTACTGTGCAGTGGTAACTCTTATTGCTCTGCTTGGAATCCTAGAAACTCATTCTTGCAACACACCTTCAGCTGAATCCACAACGCCCCAGAGAGTGTGGGTCCTTTTAAGCCAAGTTAAGTCACTCACTTTTTTTTTTAACTTACAAAAAAATCCTCAACAAGGCTGACCGTATATTTTTTCTGCTGGTGAAGAGTTTGAATGCTCTTGTGCAGTGAAGACATGCTCCATGTTCATACAATGACACACACACATGCCCTCTCCTGGGAGCTGCCCAGTATAACTACAGTGGGGGGTTGGTGCCTTGCTCAATTGCAATTTGATGATAATTAATAAGGGCCAAGAAGAGGAGAGTTATTTGAGCCCAGTGTTGTCCCACGGCATCATTATCTAATGCTACTGACCACATGATGACATATGAAGCAGAAGGGAGCCCTTCGGTGTCTGTATGAGAGGCACACTGTCATGGTGGGATAGGCCAACATCCCCATCTGTGTGAGATGCAGCAGGTTCACCACCTTAATCTTAGCCACATCCTAATCTGTATGTAATTAATAAGAAGAAATCAGAGCAGAAGTTTCACTGGAGTCTATGGAACACCCACTGTGTCTCTATACAGACGCTGAAGGGCGCCTTCCACGTCATACACATCCACGATCGGCCAGAGGGGTAAAAATATCCACTCTGGGTGTGGGAAGATGGCAGTGCCGATTATGCAGTGTCTTTGTCCACGTCTAAGTTTGTTTTTATTTTGAGCGTTGATTTCGGTTGGCTGGGAGAGCTGGCGTTGGATCGGCTGAGAGAGCTTGGTCTGCTGCATCCTGCCGGAGCTGCGCCCAAACAGGAAACACTGAGGACGGTCTGACAGGACGCAGAAGTGGGCAGGCTAAGCTAACTGCAAGTCCACGGCCCTGCCCGAGAGGAAACACCAAAGCGGTCTGGCGATGGCCTCGTCCAGTGTCGACTATGCAGTGTTTTTGTCTGCGTCTGCGTTTGTGTCGTGGTGTGCAGTGCGGGGGAGGTGTGTCGAAGGTGTCTGGCTGAAGAGCTGGCGCTGGATAGGCTGAGGGAGCCTGGTCTGCTGCATCCGATAGGCCCAGGGACCACGACCCTGCTCAAAGCTGAGCCTGAAGAGGACCACCGAGGGCGGTCTGACAGAAGGCAGAAGCGGGGCAGGCTAAGCTAACTGTTAGCCTGTGCAGACCGGCAGTTCCGACAGTCATCCTGGCTGGCATTCGTTCTCAGGGCGTGGAGTTTTTGGACTGTGTTGTTGGCTGGTTTATTTATTTATTTGTTTTTTGCTTTGTATGCTTTTGTTCTCTTTGGTTTTGTATGCTTTTGTTCTCTTTGGTTTTGTAAGCTTTTGTTCTCTTTGGTTTTGTATGCTTTTGTTCTCTTTGGTTTTGTATGTTTTTGTTCTCTTTGGTTTTGTATGTTTTTGTTCTCTTTGGTTTTGTATGTTTTTGTTCTCTTTGGTTTTGTATGTTTTTGTTCTCTTTGGTTTTGTATGTTTTGGTGGTGTGGTTTTTGGCAGTTTTGGATATGCGTTTTTGTCTTTTGAGTGGCACCGCTGTGGGCTGGGGGAAACAGAATTTTGTTTCTTTTGTGTACGTAGTACATGAGATGAAATGACAAATAAATTGTTCCTGATCGTTCCTGACATGACGCCACAGCATGACACCATGCTGGTTAGTCACTCTTCCAGCCCTGGTGTTCTCAGCTGGTGCAGGGATTCTTTTTAAAGAAGACTGGGTATCTGTTTACTATATATTTTTATCTATTCATTCAGACAGTTAGCAGGCAAAGGGGGAGACGGGAGAGACATCTGTTGAGGTTTGATCCTACAGAGTAACTGTGACTTCAGAGACATGATCAATTCTTTCTGTGAGCAGGAAACCGGCAACCCTCTAACTACAAGTCTGATTCTTAATGTCAGAAAAAAATTCAGACAAATATTTTCCAACATCACTTATTACTTCGTCATACATTTTCTCCCTTCTACTGGAAAAAGGGTTTAAATGTCAAATTCAGTGTTTCTAATCTTCTCTTTTTAAGAGCTTCTCCTAGCTCAGCTTCTGTCAGAATGTTTTTTTCTGATTGTCATGATGTCATCTACATATGGCTGTAAGATGTACCTGTCAATAAAAGGTGGCCTCATGAATATTAATGAGGACTAGACCACTCCCTCACAGTTCTTGCAACAACCGAGACGAAATATGGATAATGGCATAAAAAAAAACACAATATTAGTCATTTACAAATGAAAAAAAAAATTCCGAGTATGTGAATATGTCAGGATCAAGGTTTTCAGTCATCATCAATTAAATCTGATTTGTGATTTTGGTCATTAAAAACACAACACTCACCCATCTCCATATACGTCCTTGGTTGCCACAGCAGCAGTAACAGCTCCCACGATTGCCCCTAGGACTCCAGGCATGCCGTGCAGGTTGTGGACACCGCACGTGTCCTGGATCTTCAGTTTCTCCTCCAGAATTGGCTGAGAGGAGGAGAAGGAGAGACAGGAGGGGTGTTTTGGGTATGGGGTCCTCAGTGGATTTTTACTTGTAGGTTAAAACACTTTGATCCAAAGCACCATGACTATGTGTAATCCCCCCCCCCGGCCCTCTTTTCCTCCCCAATTGTACTTGTCCAATTACCCCACTCTTCCCAGCTGTCCAGAGGGGGTGGAGCTGTTGCTGATGGGAGGGCTGCAGACTACCACGCCTCCTCCCATACATGTGGAGTCACCAGCCGCTTCTTTTCACCTGACAGTGAGGAGTTTTGCCAGGGGGACGTAGCACGTGGGAGGATCACGCTATTCCCTCCAGTTCCCCCTGCCCCCCGAACAGGCACCCCAACCAACCAGAGGAGGCGCTAGTGCAGTGACCAAGACACATACCCACATCTGGCTTCCCACCGCAGACACGGCCAACTGTGTCTGTAGGGACGCCCGACCAAGCCGGAGTTAACACGGGGATTCGAAACGGCGATCCCCGTGTTGGTAGGCAACGGAATAGACCACCATGCTACCCGGACACCCTGATTATGTGTAATTTCAAAATGGCAGTAACTAAAGGGAATGCAAACCCACTAGCTAGCAGTGAACCCTGTAAACATCTTGTGAAGGTGTGTCAGCAGTGACCTGTTTTCTGCAGGGTGGCAGTGACATGTAACTGAAGGATCTCAAATCCACACACACGTGTTGGGAGGCCAGGCACATGTGTGATGTTTGCATCATAGCAGGCCTGCAAGTCCTTTCATGTCTATTGGCATCACATCCTGATCCTACCTGTCTGGTTTTAATGTCACCACTGACTTGATAGCATTTGCTAACAAGTCAACAATGGCGAGCATTCTGAGAGACTAGCGGAGCCGAACAGAAATGAGATGAAGAAATAAAAGATGTGTACATAACTTTGATTGATGGGTCTGATATGGTAATGAGGGTGCATTCTGTCAGTCTTTCCAAACGTTTTTGTTTCATTATGTAAAGCCCCTCCTCTTCTTTAGTATCTGAGTCCTCCAACACTGTATCATGGATAAAAAAGGTTATTCTCACAGAGAGGCTAAACTTCACATGCACTTATCAGAATTAGAATTTACTGAAGGAGAGCCCCTTGAGATGTAGCGTGTCATTTTCACTCCCAGTGAAATCTTCATCACTCCCAGTGACAATCTCAGCGTGAGTCTAATGAACCTTTTCTTTTTTCTGTCTGCTAGCGACGGAAAGAGGAGCAGCGCTCATGCAAAACTGGATGAGCGATAAATGCCGGATGACGGAACCTCCAAATGAAGCTTTGAATTAGGTGCCGGTTATATTATTAATGTTTTTTATATCTGTTAACAGACCCCCCCCCCCGCTGGTGTCTTTATTTAATATTTAACAAGCTCGGAGTCAGGTCAAGTGTTTCCGTTACCCTTAGTAAACTGATCGTAACAAACTGAGATCTTCTGAAGGCATTTTAGCATCCTTCCAGCATGAGGTCCAGAGACCTGTTGAAGTCTCGTTTTCTTTACCGAGAGATACTTGAAGCCCAGCACGGAGATGACGCCAGCAAGGAAGCCGACAATCATGGAGCCGAAGGGTGTCAGCATCATCTCGCCGGCTGTTCCTGCAGCAACTCCCCCCGCCAGGGCAGCGTTTTGGATGTGGACCTAAAGAGAGAAGAACATTTGCTTTTTTTCAGTTGAATACATTTCGCAACGTCTATCAGGTTTGGCTAACACAAAGTGCTACAATAAAATAATCTTCAACTCCTGGATCACAAATATTAGGTGGAGAGAAGAGCACCCTGAAAGTGTTCCTGTGACCATGGAGTGATCACATGGCAGGCAGTTACTGGGAAAAGGACGAAAACAGGATGTAAGAGGAGAGGTGATGCAGGAGGGGTTGGAGTCAGCGGAGGAATTCTCCAGATCCATAGAACAGCTTGATGTGCCTCTCTGACGGTGACCATGCTGCAGCACTGCTGATGTGTTGACATCAGATGAGATCTTGGTGTTTGGAGGCATTTCAGTTGGTTTCTGATCTTACGTGTAATTTTGTTAAACTTTTCTGTGAGTTTTGAACATCTGCCTCACCAAAAATGTATAAACTGAGCTTCTTCCTCTGGCCGATGTTTAGTTTATTTGAGCTTAAAACAACTCCTCAAGGCTAAACAGGAAGTTCTGCCATCCCAGGACTATAAAACTCAAAGTCTGCTGTCTTTAAAATAGTTAGATTTCTGTAAACACAGAGACAGCTTGGCTAAATCCCACCTGACACAGTAGTATCTAAGATCAGCATCACTCCCAACAGGCTGATGGAGCATCTTGAAGAGGCCTGCTCAGCAGCTCCAAAACCCCAATTTACCAACACAAGCTGACTCCATCTCTCATGATGAACAGCATTTCCCCAAGCAGCTGAGCAACCACAGTGATGAAAGGTTGACCCTGCTGGCTGACTCCTTTTGTTTGACAAAGATGACCATCAGAATGAGGAACACACACAGACATGACCAGATTTATAGACAAAAGTCATTCAAAATGTGGAGGAGACATTCTCATGGGACCAAACAATAGTTGATTATGAAAACGTGTTTCTGCCTCCATCGTGACAAGTGGGGTCATGGCAGTTGAGTCAAAATGCATCATTTAAGCCGCCATGCTGACTCATGGCCCATTTACAAACCAACTGATCCCGTCAGATGATTAAGACATGCCTTTTCTATGAACCGGTTGTGTTTTCCACCCTCTCCCCTGCAGGCACCGTGGTAGATACCTGTCTGGCAGATAGATACCTGTGTCTGCTCACGCCTGACTGCTGTCAGTGCAGGAGCGACCCACGCTGATCTCTGCATGATAAACTGCTAACAGCCGACTTTTTTTAAAAGGCCAAGGCAGTAACAGCATACCTTCTGACTAACTTGGTGAGATGCCATGTGACTTAGCAGTGACGATCCATGCTGCAGTGCAGTTTGGTTTGTTTATCTTGGATGATATATTGCAGAGCCATGAGACAAGCATTGCAGAGAAACTGGCAGATTCTAAATCATGCAGAACTTCACTACTGGCTGAGTGGAGATAATTCAAAAATTCTTTGTTTTTCTCTTATCTTGCATGTCTGTATCATGTGTCATCCTTTTGGGGTCAGAGGAACGGCTGCTCTACCTGTTGTAAAGGTACTACGCCTTTGTAATTTCTTTATAAAGGACATATGTAATGTTGGTGTATTAGCAATTCAAGTCTATTCTACTTTTGCATGTGATCTGTTAGTCTAAGTTGATCTAAGTTAGTGTGAAGAAGCACTACTCTACTAATGCTCAAAATGTAAATGTGAAACAGACAAAAAGAAGCAGATGCTGAGTTCTTAGCTTGACTGCAAGCATAAAGTACATATGACAAGTTTAAACCTTCGCTATTTGTGCATTTTGGAGAAGCTTAAAAAACTGATGAAGAATGTTCTCTACATTGATGTAATTCTTGACATTAGACAGTGTGGTAGTGTGTCCTCACCATGTCCAGTTTGCCATCGTGGGCGGTGGCGGCAGACAGGCCGTAGGTGGCCAGCGTGCAGGCTGCCAGGGAGTAGTAGGTGTTCATAGCGGTGCGGTGCTGGTCGTCTCCATGGGCGGTGATGGCAGAATTAAAGCTGGGCCAGAACATCCACAGATAGATGGTCCCTAAGAAAAGATTCAGAGGTTGGCTTTCTGTTTTGTTTTTTTTGTGTTTTTTTGCTAAAACCAGAAACCTAACCTTTGAAAGAAATTATTCTTCCAAAATGATTGACAGGAATGAAATAACACTATTTCTTTTTAAGATATTAACAAAACTTGACATCCTTACCCCTCCGAGAATCGCCACCTTAACGTGGTGGAGGGGTTTGGGTGTCACAGTAATCCTGGGAGCTGTGCTGTTGGGGGAAATAGCTCCTGGCAGGGTCGCACAAAACAAATTGGTCCTAGGAGAGGGGCCAGACTAAGAGCGATTCCCAAGAAACCCAATGAAATTACAACAGCAGACCTACAGTACCTTGCCCGGAAAAGGGAAACCAGGGCCCCCTACTGGAGCCAGACCTGGGAAGGGAGCTTGCCAGCGAGCGTCTGGTGGCTGGGCCTTGGCCCATGGGGCCCAGTTGGGCCCAGCCTGAAAAAGCAACATGTAGCCACCACCCTGTGGACCCACCACTCGTGGGAATGAGCATTGGGGTAGGGTGCCATGCAAGCTGGGTGGCAGGCAAAGGCGGGAACCGGGGCGTGCCGACTTCCAGCATCAAAGACTGGTCCTCAGGATATAGAATTTCACCTCTCTGGCAGGGGAGGAGCCTAAGCTGGTGCATAGCATGGGCTCTGGTACCAAATTCCTGGAGAGGGGCTGAACTCATCACTTTTCCAGAGTTGGCCAAGATGACAGGCACCGGGTGGGTGTGGGGATACTTACAAGTCCCCGGTTGAGCACCGCTGTGTTGGAGTTCTCCCCGGGGAATAAGAGGGTTGCCTCTAAAGGGCTGCGAGTCACTGGGGGGAAGGCGCTGACTGTTGTGTGTGCTTATGTACCAAATAGCAGTTTGGAGTATCCAGCCTTCTTGGGGTCTCTGGGTGGTGTCCTGGATAGGGTTCCACCTGGGGACTCTATAGTTCTGTTGGGGGACTTCAACGCTCACGTGGGCAACGATGGAGAAACCTGGAGAGGCGTGACTGGGAGGAACGGCTTCCTCAATCAGAACCTGAGTGGGGCCTTGTTATTGGACTTCTGTGCGAGTCATGGATTGACCATAACAAACACCATGTTCGAACATAAGGTAGTTCATAAGTGTACTTGGTACCAGAACATCTTAGGTCGAAGATCGATGATAGACTTTGTGGTCGTATCATCAGATCTGCGGCCGTATGTTTTGGACACTCGGGTGAAGAGAGGAGCAGAGCTGTCAACTGATCACTACCTGATGGTGAGTTGGATCAGACAGTGGGGAAGGCTGCCGGACAGACCAGGCAAACCCAAACATGTAGTGAGGGTGAACTGGGAACATCTGGCGGAGGCCACTGTCCACGAGGTCTTCAACTCCCACCTCCGGAAGAAGTTCTCATGTATCCCGAGGGAGGCTGGGGACAAGTAGTCTGAGTGGGCCATGTTCAAAGCCTCTATTGCAGATGCAGCAGGTAGGATCTGTGGTCATAAGATCATCGGTGGCTGTCGTGGTGGTAACCTAAGAACCCGCTGGTGGACACCAGCGGTGAGGGAAGCCATAAGGTTGAAGAAGGAGGCCTTTTGGGCTTGGTTGGCCCAGGGGTCTCCTGAAGCAGCAGACAGGTACCAGAGGGCCAGAAGGGCAGCGGCTTCGGCAGTCACGGAATCAAAAACGGGTGTGGGAGGATTTTGGTGAGGCTATGGAGGAGGACTTTCGGTTGGCCTCAAGGAAGTTCTGGCAAACAATCCGGCAACTCAGGAAGGGGAAGCAGGGCTTGACTCAGGCTGTGTTCAGCTGGGGAGGGGAATTACTGACCCAGACTGGGGATGTTGTCGGGTGGTGGAAAGAACACTTTGAGGAGCCTCTGAACCCCTCAGTGGCAAAGCACCGGGTGTGGATAAGAGTCGCCCTGAGATGCTGAAGGCTCTGGACATTGTTGGGCTGTCTTGGCTGACATGCCTCTTCAGTGTCGCGTGGAGGTCGGGGACAGTACCTGTGGAGTGGCAGACTGGGGTGGTGGTTCCTATATTTAAAAAAGGGGGCCAGAGGGTGTGCGCCAATTATCGGGGCATCACATTGCTCAGCCTCCCTGGAAAAGTCTACACAAGGGTGCTGGAAAGGAGGCTCCGACCAATTGTTGAACCTTGGATCCAGGAGGAACAATGTGGATTCCGTCCTGGCCGTGGAACAACGGACCAACTCTTTACCCTTGCGGAAGTGCTGAGGGGGGCATGGGAGTTTGACCAGCCAGTCTACATGTGTATTGTGGACTTGGAGAAGGCTTACGACTGTGTACCCCGGGGCACTCTGTGGGGTGTACTGCGGGAGTATGGGGTACTGGGGCAGTTGCTACAAGCCATCCGGTCCTTGTATAACCAAAGTGAGAGCTGTGTCCACATCATCGACACAAAATCAAACATGTTGTCGGTGGGTGTCTGACTCCACCAAGGTTGTCTCTCGTCTCCAATTCTGTTTGCGATATTCATGGACAGGATCTCAAGGCGCAGCCAAGGTGAGGAGTGTGTCCATTTTGGGAACCTCAGAATTGCATCTCTGCTCTTTGCAGATGATGTGGTTTTGTTGGCTTCATCAGAATGTGACCTCAAGTGTGCACTGGGGCAGTTTGCAGCTGAATGTGAAATGGCTGGATGAGAGTCAGCACCTCCAAGTCTGAAGCCATGGTCCTCTACTGGAGAATAGTGGACTGCTCCCTCCGGGTTAGGGATGAGTTGTTGCCTCAAGTGAAGGAGTTCAAGTATCTCGGGGTCGAGCTCCAAGTATCTCGGGGTCTTGTTCACGAGTGAGGGTAGGATGGACCGGGAGATTGACAGGCAGATTGGTGCAGCACCAGCAATAATGCAGCGGTTGTACTGGACCATTGTGGTGAGCTGAGCCAAAAGGCAAAGCTCCCAATTTACCAGTCAATCTTCGTTCCACCCCTCACCTATGGTCATGAGTTTTGGGTAGTGACCAAAAGGGTGAGATCGCAGATGCAAGCGGCTGAAATTAGTTTCCTCCGTAGGGTGTCTGGGCTCAGCCTTAGAGATAGGGTGACGAGCTTGCACATCCGGAGGGAGCTCGTAATAGACTCACTGCTCCTTCGCATCGAAAGGAGCCAGTTGAGGTGGTTCGGGCATTTGATTAGGATGCCTCCTGGGCGCCCTCTTTTGGAGGTTTTCCAGGCACATCCAACTGGGAGGAGACCCCAGGGTAGACTCAGAACTCGCTGGAAGGACTACATGTCCAATCTGGCCTGGAAACGTCTTGGGATCCCCCAGGAGAAGCTGGAGGGCATTGCTGGGGAGAGGGACGTCTGGAGTGCCCTACTTAGCTTGCTGCCACCATGACCCAACCCCGGAGAAGTGGCTGATGATGACATGAGATGAGATGAGAGCCTGACTGACAAATTTAAACTTGCGCACACTAAGAAATATTGAATGAGATGCTTTCAATTAGATATTTTTTCATTCACACCATTTTTCCCCAGAACATTAGCTTTGGACTGGTCTTATAGTGTCAGAACACCAAAGGTATCCTGATGGCTCAGCCACAAAAGCAGCAGGTTGTAAGATGTCCAGTCAAACGTCCTGTGGTCAAATCCAGCCAGGGAGTTGTGATGCATCTCATCCTGTCTCATCACACCCTTTCCTCTCACTCTCTACTGTCCTGTCTGAATTAAACAGGAACCAGGAAATGGCCTAAACATTTTACCAAAACAGGCAAAGCAGCCCTGGTGCTTACCGATCATGGCGAACAGATCTGAGTGGTAGACGGAGCAGTTCCTCTGCTTGCTCTTGTCCAGGTTGGGTCGGTAAAGCACACGAGCCACCACCAGGCCGAAGTAAGCTCCAAACGTATGGATGGTCATGGAGCCACCGGCATCCTTGGCCTGAAGGAGAAGTCATAGCCTGTTTAAGGGCCTGTGATGGATTTACTAGTTCATGAACTGAGCACAGTAATTCTGCAAAATTCTATTGGTTAAGAAAAGAAACAGACCTCTAGGAATCCATATGAGGACTATAGTAATCCCAAAGGCAGGTCTCTGTTTATTTGATAAAAGTGTTGCCTGCTCTTATACAATGATAGCACAAACCCAAAAGAATTTACATTTAAAACCACAGAGCGAAGTCCAACTCCTTGATTGACTTAATGACAGTTACAAACTATTCTGTCAACACTTTGTATTATTTCTGTTACTTTGTTACACTTCACTGTAGACTCTGCAAGTACTGGGTTATAAAATTTAGATAAGAACAAGGTCAGACTGCCATAGACACGACCAGGTCTCACCCCCAGAGCGCTGAGCAGGATGAACTCATTGACAGCGAACAGGGTGACCTCAAACATGGCCATGACGAGCAGCTGCACCGGACTGGTCTTCCCCAGCACGGCTCCAAATGAAATGAGCACCGAGCCGGTGCAGAAATCAGCATTGATCATACTGCAGAAGAGAGAACGAGTGACGAGCAGGTCTTACGGCTGAGTGTTTCCTCACAGGTTATTCATAACAGGTGTAAAAGCACAACATGCTGGTGTTACTTTGTTGCCTTCATTACAGAGGAAGTGAAACATCGTTATAAAGAGTCAAACTGAATTCAGGTCCTCACTAAACACCAACACCACCATCCTACATTTACATTTTTCTGTCATGACTGCTGGGATAGGCTCCAGCATCCCCGCGACCCTGACAGCAGGAGAAGCGGTTTGGATAATGGATGGATGTCTATGAGCAAAGGTGCGCACACACACACGTCCACGCACACACATACAAAACATAAATTCATGGGTTTTTCTTTTTCCTTCTGCTACATGTTCTCATGTTTTATGTAATTATATATGATTCATAAATCTTAACAAGTACGCTACAAACATTTTTCAACATTTCAAATCTGGACCGTCCTACATAAGACACTCTATTTACTATGTGTAGGCGGTGACTGATCAGTGCAGCGTGTTGCAGCACCACCGTGTGTGTCCACTGTGTGTCCACGCCATCACGCAACATGTGAGTGTAACTTAAAGTGAACGCATTAACACCTGTTTGCAGCTTGTGACTATCTGTACATTATGGAGTAATAGGGTATATTTGTGTGTACATCTCTGTTTGTGTTTATGCGTCTCTGTGTTAACACAGGGCCAAGCAAGAGATATGTATGGTTAATATTTGGCACATAATGTTACTATATTAATGTTACATACATAGTAACATTATATATATATATATATATATATATATATATATATATATATATATATATATATATATATATATATATAAACATACATATAACACATGTTACTATATTAATGTTACATACATAGTAACATTATATATATATATATAAACATACATATAACACGTTACTATATTAATGTTACATACATAGTAACATTAACAAGGTAAAATTATGTATATGTATTTTATGTATATGTATATATATATGCACATTTGTGCACGTGTGTGATGCGTGTGTGTTCCTATGTTTTGTTTGTGTGTGTGCATGTGTGTGTGTGTGTGTGTGTGTATGTGTGAGATCACGTGTTGAAGCTCACACCTCTCCACTCCAATGTGGATCTTGCCGCCATGCATGCCGTGGAAGAAGCCTTGCATGAGCGTCGCCCACTGCAGAGCGAAGGCGGCGATGAGGAAGTTGAAGCCCACGCTGCTGAAGCCGTAGCGCTGCAGGAAGGTCATGAGGAAGCCGAATCCAATGAAGATCATCACATGCACATCCTGGAAACCTGAACAAGGGACAAGACAAGGGCTTCAAGTAAACCACATCAGCAGACCTAACATGGGGGTCCTTATTAGTACCGTTAGTCACTCATTGGCTGCGGCGGCTCCAAGGTGTAACACATCATTAGTGCCTGAACGCTGGTCTGTGTTGTTAAGAGATGATGACAACAACCAGACCACACATTACAACAGACACACACCTTGAATGTATCCATCTGGGGAGTGTGGGGGCTGTTATTGTGATGTGGTTTAAACCACTCAGCAAACCTTACTTACAGTGCATCCGCAAAGTATTCCCACCCCTTCACTTTCCCCACATGTTGTTATGTTACAGCCTTATTCCAAAATGGATTAAATTCCTTTTTCTCTCATCAATCTACACACAATACCCCATAATGACAAAGCGAAAAAGGTTTTGTAGAAATTTTTGCAAATTTATTGAATATAAAAAACTGAAATACTGCATGTACATAAGTATTCACACCCTTTGCTATGACACTCAAAATTGAGCTCCGGTTTCTCCTGTTTCCACTGATCATCCTTGAGATGTTTCTACATCTTGATTGGAGTCCACCCGTAGTAAATTCAATTGATCGGACATGATTTGGAAAGGCACACACCTGTCTATATAAGGTCCCACTGTTGACAGTGCATGTCAGAGCAGAAACCAAGCCATGAAGTCAAAGGAATTGTCTGTGGACCTCCGAGACAGGATTGTATCGACGCACAGATCTGGGGAAGGTTACAAAAAAATGTCTACAGCTTTGAAGGTCCTGAAGAGCACAGTGGTCTCCATCATTCATAAATGGGAGAAGTTTGGATCCACCAGGACTCTTCCTAGAGCTGGCTGCCCAGCCAAACGGAGCAATCGGGGGAGAAGGGCCTTGGTCAGGGAGGTGACCAAGAACCCGATGGTCACTCTGACAGAGCTCCAGCGTTCCTCTGTGGAGATGGGAGAACCTTCCAGAAGGACAACCATCTCTGCAGCACTCCACCAATCAGGCCTTTATGGTAGAGTGGCCAGATGGAAGCCTCTGCTCAGTAAAAGACACATGACAGCCCGCTTGGAGTTTGCCAGAAAGCACCTAAAGGACTCTCAGACCATGAGAAACAAGATTCTCTGGTCTGATGAAACCAAGATTGAACTCTTTGGCCTGAAGGCCAAACATCACGTCTGGAGGAAACCAGGCACCTCTCATCACCCTGCTAATACCATCCCTACAGTGAAGCATGGTGGTGGCAGCATCATGCTGTGGGGATGTTCTTCAGCGGCAGGAACTGGGAGACTAGTCAGGATCGAGGGACGGATGAATGGAGCAAAGTAGAGAGATCCTTGATGAAAACCTGCTCCAGAGCGCTCAGGATCTCAGACTGGGGCCAAGGTTTACCTTTCAACACGACAACGACCCTAAGCACACAGCCAAGACAACGAAGGAGTGGCTTCGGGACAAGTCTGTGAATGTCCTTGAGTGGCCCAGCCAGAGCCCAGACTTGAACCCCATTGAACATCTCTGGAAAGACCTGAAAATAGCTGTGCAGCGACGCTCCCCATCTAACCTTACAGAGCTCGAGAGGATCTGCAGAGAAGAATGGGAGAAATACCCCAAATATAGGTGTGCCAAGCTTGTAGCTTCATGCCCAAGAAGACTTGAGGCTGTAATCGCTGCCAAGGGTTTCTCAACCAAGTACTGAGTAAAGGGTGTGAATACTTATGTACATGCAATATTTCAGTTTTTTATTTTTAATAAATTTGCAAAAATTTCTACAAAACCTTTTTCGCTTTGTCATTATGGGGTATTGTGTGGAGATTGATGAGAAAAAAAGGAATTTAATCCATTTTGGAATAAGGCTGTAACATAACAACATGTGGGGAAAGTGAAGGGGTGTGAATACTTTCCGGATGCACTGTATATTTTACTGAGCCTACAGCAAGTGTACATCACACAGTAACCTCCAGTCCAGCTGTTGGCCATACAGGACAGAAGTGTATCACGTTAGAGATTAGGAGACACCTTGGTCAGGTAGTCAGTTCATCATATTCACATCAACCTTTCATTTCATGGAGAAGAGGGTCACGCATGGACCACAACACAGAAGAAATGGCGAGTGCAGACACAGTCACACCACCAAAGCTGGCAATAAGACACCGAGAAGTCTGCAGATGTTTAGTCCATGATGTTGTGCTGTATGCAGAAAAGCTGCACCAGTGGTGCAAGGAGCACTTTCTCCAGATAAATGTGAGGAAGACAAAGGCTGACCCTGTCCCACAGTTTTCAGCCAAAGGAGAGGCTGTGTGGAGGGCTAGCAGTTACAAGTACCTCAGGGCCATCACTGACCATGGACTGAACTTCAACGACAACACACAAACCATCTTCAAAAAGTGCCAGCAGCGGCTCTACCTCCTATGGAGGCATCTGGACGTAGCCCTGCCCAGCCCCCCTAGCTTCTACATCTACCGTATGGACAGCCTCTCCAGAGTTTCTTCTCTGGCTGGATATGAGGGGCTCTCAGAGACCATCGAGGACGAGCTGTGGAGGCTGATCAGCTTGAGGTCCAAGCTCTGTGGGGGGCAGGGGTCATCCCTGCAGCAGTTCCACAACCAGAGGGTGGTGAAGAAAGCAAGCAGGATCGCAAGGGACTCAACTCATAACCTCAGCATCTGCTTTCAGATCATGCCCTCTGGGAGGAGATATGCTGCCCTGAATTTAATAGAAACAGGGGCAGGGCCAGTTTCAGCCCCTCTGCTGTTAGACCCCTCAACAAACCCCCCCACCCCCACCCCCACCCCACACTGCCTGGAAGAACTATACCTGTTGTGTTAACACCCCCCATTGCGCCCGCCCCCCCCACACACACAGACTGAGTAAAAAGTATTGCTTTTCTTTTAAAAATCGTTGCTGCTTTTATTGTGGTTTTATTTATTTATTTTACTTACTGTCTCGTCTGTATGTACTGACCTGAGCAAAATGAATTTCCTTGTGGACAATACAATACGTCTACAGTGGGTTTTTTAAATGTCATGTGCCATTTAAGCATGAAAGTATTTTTCACACCCTTTTTCCTACATTCGAGCTTCCTCTCTCCTCCATGTCCACCGTGACTGTGCTCTCCCTCTCTTTGTTCAGCCACACAATATGGCCCTGTGGCAGGACCGCTATCGCCATGGTGATGGAGTGCTGGCATGGCTGCCGGAGGTGTCGCCAGCACCCCAGTTTGGCCCAGACACAGTCTCCGATGACAGCCACAAAGAAAAGCAGCTCACCACACTGGCACAGGCTGGACGGCTGAAATGGACTGGATGTCCTCTACAGAGAAGTCCATGTGGATGATGTTCTACCTACACATCTGGCAGGCACTCACCACATCAAATAATTCTACCTACACATCTGGCAGGCACTCACCACATCAAATAATTCTACCTACACATCTGGCTGGCACTCACCACATCAAATAATTCTACCTACACATCTGGCTGGCACTCACCACATCAAATAATTCTACCTACACATCTGGCTGGCACTCACCACATCAAATAATTCTACCTACACATCTGGCTGGCACTCACCACATCAAATAATTCTCAATCACATCGATTATCCCTCACTTCTCCATTCACGTTTATGTTGTCTGCCATTCTATTAACTGCACTCATCTTCCTCTCACACCAGCCACCTCCTGTTCAGCTCAGTCAAGATCATCACTCATCTTCCTCTCACACCAGCCATCTACATTCCGATGTCCTCGTCTCTCTGTTTCCCTATCTCTTTATCTCATATAGGCCCCTTCCCTGCCCCGGGCTTCTGCACTCACCTGCATGATGGTGGTGGGGGTGGGGGGTGGGGTTGTTGGGGAGACATTCCAGGCAGAGGCGGGGCTTTAGGGGTGTAATGAACTTTACGGTGCCGTATTACAGGTTCAGAGGCCCAGCAGCCTCCTACCTGTATCTGCCTGTCAGTAGTTAAGATGTCACTTGTTAAGGTGGACCTGTCACTAGTTAAGGTGTCACAAGTTAAGGTGGACCTGTCACTAGTTAAGGTGTCACAAGTTAAGGTGGACCTGTCACTAGTTAAGGTGGACCTGTCCCTAGTTAAGGTGTCACTTGTTAAGATGGACCTGTCACTATTTAAGGTGTCACAAGTTAAGGTGGACCTGTCACTAGTTAAGGTGGACCTGTCACTAGTTAAGGTGGACCTGTCACTAGTTAAGGTGTCACAAGTTAAGGTGGACCTGTCACTAGTTAAGGTGGACCTGTCCCTAGTTAAGGTGTCACTTGTTAAGATGGACCTGTCACTAGTTAAGGTGTCACAAGTTAAGGTGGACCTGTCACTAGTTAAGGTGGACCTGTCCCTAGTTAAGGTGTCACTTGTTAAGATGGACCTGTCACTAGTTAAGGTGTCACTTGTTAAGGTGGACCTGTCACTAGTTAAGGTGTCAGTATTTAAGGTGGACCTGCAGTGATTCAGAGGAGCGTCGTGAATGAGTGAAGTCGATATTTTTACCCAAACTAAAACTCTACAGCCTTACTCGTACTACGACTGTGAGTACCTTTTGTGTAAATGTTATTATAAATCCTAACCATAACCGGGGAGTCTCATTTTCCTTTCTTTGAAACGCTAATGAAGTTTAAACCTGACAGGTCCACATGATGCCCAAGACATGTGGCTTTTCAGAGTCGGTGCAGGTTATTTACATCCTGCATTACAGGTCCCACAGGACAATCACATTTAAATGCAACGTTTTGCACAACATGAGACGATGAGACGCCTGCAGGCCACCTGTCACCAGCTGTGATGAGTTCTGCATTCCTCCAAAGGCTAACGAAAGGTTTCTGCATGAACCGCCGGCAGGGGGAAGTGAAAAGGTTAGACAGACGGTGGAAGCCGGTGCAGGACGTGATGCCTTACTCACATCACCTGGCCCACCCTCCTCTTCCCTGACAGCTATCACAAGATCCTCATGTCATTACTCACCTCCATGTGGCTGCAAAGCCTCTCCCCCCCCCCTTTTCCTGCCCAATTGTATCCATCAAATTACCCCACTCTTCTGAGTCGACCCGGTCTCTGCTCCACCCACTCTGCTGATCCGGGGAGGGCTGCAGACCACCACATGCCTCCTCCCATACATGTGGAGTCGCCAGCCGCTTCTCTTCACCTGACAGTGAGGAGTTTCACCAGGGGGACGTAGCGCGTGGGAGGATCACGCTATTCCCCCCAGTCCCCCCTCCCCCCTGACCGACCAGATGAGGCGCTAGTGCAGCGACCAGGACATGTACCCACATCCGGCTTCCCACCCGCACACACGGCCAGTTGTGTCTGTTGGGACGCCCCACCAAGCTGGAGGTAACACAGGGATTCGAACCAGCGATCCCCGTGTTGGTAGGAAATGGAATAGACCGCCACACTACCTGGACACCCTGAAATTATTTTTTGAGCAAAAATAGTTAAAGATCAAAGATGTGGGTACAGCTCTTTTCTTCAGAAAATGGACGAAGTTCATTTTCTGAAGAAAAGCAGCTTTGGTTAAAGGTCATTTGAATTTTCATTTGGAACTGTATGTTTAAGTATACCCATAGTATACTTTATCTTTAAGTATACCCATAGTTTATATGATAGGAATGTACATATGATGTTGCTCTACATGTCTATTTTAAACCACAAGTTGTTGTATCATCCACACATTAAAGCTTCATGATGCACAGGGTTTCACCCTCCTGATGTCTCACGGGTCACAACGGCCCACAACAGTGTTGAACAGCAGGGAAAAGACTCTACATGATCTTTTTCGACCTGACATGTGATGACTGTTCCTAGAGGGACCCCAACATTAGAAACTGCTCCTAGAGGGACCCCAACATCAGACCCCAACATTAGAACAAGTGAAACTTTTTGTTCATATTTCCAGGAAAGCTGTACACCACTAGGGTACGAAGATTGTCTTAGGGTCACACATGACCCTAAGACGTGTGTGGGTCACGTGTGACCCTAAGACATGTGACCCTATAAAAACGAGGGTGTCCACTGATGACATGCAGTCTTTCTGCACGGTGAAGAGGAAAACCCAGGCAGTCACACGGTCTGTGATGAATGACAGCTTGTTTCTTCCTTCCTTTAAACCCCAAATAGAGTTGGGGTTTAAACTTAAATTAAGTTGCTTTAATTCAGAGGTTGAATGAAGGCGGGTCATAAGTGAGCCTGAAGACGAGGGCCGTGTACAGAGTGTGTGGACAACACGAGGGTTAAACTGACTCGGGACCTCAGTCTTCAGAGCGAGCCACAATGCAGCACTTCACTGTCAGCAGGTTTGTTTGTCCAACACCTCTTTCTTTTCACAGCTGAAGGAGAAAGAGTTGCTGGATCAAACACTGACCAAATCTCCCGCCAGACAAGCAGCGTCCTCTCTTCCCTCCGAGCCTGAGACAAAACCAAACAGCAAGGCACAAAAGCTTTTTCTACACCATCAGTCCATGTAAATCATAAACTAATGATGGGACACATCAGTGGATCAGGCTCTACGGCACGTCGGCAGACTGGGAGGACTCTGACCCGTTCACCCGCAAAGAATGAGTCCATCACAAACGCTGGTCCAATTAGGAAGCGAATAAAATGGTTTCTGCACTGATGCTCAGCAACTTGCTGTCCCATGAAAACCCAGCCACATGTCACCGAAAACCTGTGATGCGGCAGCAATCCGACCAACACACCGCTCTGACAACGTGGACGAGCAAAGAAAAGGCTGCAGGTTTGTAAGAAGTAATGACCGAACGTGCATTTAAGAGAGGGTACAGCCCAAATAAGCAGTTATCTGTGTTGTACATGGTGTCAGAGTAAGATCTGTCAGGAGTTTTCTGCCCCTCCTACAGGAATCAAAGTGACGCTCTAAAGCCACCTGTTCTTCTTCAGAGGTTTTGAACCTCACCTCATTAAACTGACAAACTCCATCAGCTGAAAAGCACCACCAGAGGCCAGGCAGATGAAGGTAGCTTTGTTCAGGATGTGTAGTGCCTTAGTTAATACAGGTGAAGGATGTAGCAGCAGCATCCCTTCTACTCTACTCTAGAAAACTCTCTCAGTTCATAGTCACCTTCATCAGACAAGTAAAACTGAACTCGGAAGCTGATCACTGTCAGACCTGCCGCACCATCTTCACCTATGACCCCACACCACCCCCCACCCCCCCTTTCCCTGTCAGGATCACTCACTCGGGTAGCGGTAGTAGAAGTCGTTGTCATAATCAGAATGGTTTTTGGCCCGCTCGTGCCATTCCCGTGCATCCGTGTCGTGGTCGTACTGCACCAGGGCGCCGAAGAGGATGATGAGGATGACCTCTAGAATGATGCAGGTCAGCGGTAGCTTCAGCCGCATGTTGGTTGCTGCGTCTGTCATGTTGGGGTTGCACAAGTGGGTGTTTGGATATATGTCCCTTCTCCTTGAACGTCCCGAGACCTTTCCAGCCCTGCTCTTGGAGTGTCGGGGGGGAGGGGGGGGCAAAAGGGGTTAAAGATCCAGCGTATCCTCAAGAGAATGGAATGTTCTCTCTGCCTCGCTCTCTCTCTCTCTCTCTCTCTCTCTCTCCCTGTCTGTCTCTGTCTCTCTCCCTGTCTGTCTGTCTCTGTCTCTCTCTCACTGGGTGATGTGTCCAGTGCGGAGCAGGGAGGCTGAATGGGAGAGTGGAGGGACAAGCCAGCAGGAAGACACACGAGTTAGAATAACTGCTTGTGTGTTTTTGTTGTGTTGGCTCACGCCCACTGGCCCAGCCCTGCCCCTACCACTAATCAGGCTGGGTTCGTTCTTAGCCCTGCCCATCTCTTACTGTCTTCCTCTTTTAAGGGGATTTCAAAGTGCAGGGTCATTTGAGTGTTGCAGTAAGGGGCTTGTTTCGCTGCACAGCATCCAGGCTCTGGTTTCGTATCATGATAGCGAGGCTTTCAGAGTATCTCTGCAGACAGAGAAGGAAACAACAAACTTGAACACACTTACATCTGCAACGACACACAACATGCACTTTACATTTCCAAAGCGACGCAAGCGTAACTATTCTACACAATCTGGGGTTTCCATTGGCTAGGTTTTCGACTTCTCATTAGATAAAAATAAAAGTACTGGGGTGTTGTACTCTTAATCAGAGTAAAGTCATGAGTTTTGTGTCTCCAATAGACCGTGTTTAAGTGAAATAAAGTTAAAATAATTAGCAGTATTTGAAATTACAAAGCTCTTAATGAGCTTGTAAATAAAGTGCCTGTGGCCTGCTGGCCGAGTGCTTAAAGGAGCACCGTGAGACTGATATGCAGTATAAAGCAGCCTCGTGAGACTGATATGCAATATGAAACAGCACCATGAGGCTGATATGCAGTATAAAGCAGCACCATGAGGCTGATATGCAGTATAAAGCAGCACCGTGAGACTGATATGCAGTATAAAGCAGCACCGTTGAGGCTGATATGCAGTATAAAGCAGCACCATGAAACTGATATGCAGTATAAAGCAGCACCATGAGACTGATATGCAGTATAAAGCAGCACCATGAGGCTGATATGCAGTATAAAGCAGCACCATGAGGCTGATATGCAGTATAAAGCAGCACCATGAGACTGATATGCAGTATAAAGCAGCACCATGAGGCTGATATGCAGTATAAAGCAGCACCATGAGACTGATATGCAATATGAAACAGCACCATGAGGCTGATATGGAGTATAAAGCAGCACCATGAGACTGATATGCAATATGAAACAGCACCATGAGGCTGATATGCAGTATAAAGCAGCACCATGAGACTGATATGCAATATGAAACAGCACCATGAGGCTGATATGCAGTATGAAACAGCACCATGAGGCTGATATGCAGTATAAAGATGGTAAAAACCTGGAAATGATGCAACAAATACACCCGGGTGTAGTTGGAAGAGGTTGATAAAAGAGGTTTTGAGTTTTTTGGATGAATGTTTCCAGTTTTCACAGCCCATCTAACAGTATAGCACTCACTGTTAACTACTGCAGAAGTTACACATGAGCAAGGCACTTCATCCCAAAAGCCACTCTAATGGAGCTACTGACATGCCAGGATGACACTCACAGCCGGCATCTGCTAGACAGGGTATGAATGTATAAACCTATGTATCAACCTACACACACACACACACACACACACACACATATATATATATATATATATATATATATATATAAAAACCGATATCAGCGTGCACACACACACACACACACACACACACACACACACACACACACACACACACACACACACACACACGCAGTCTAATCTCATTTTATATTAGACCACATATCTGATGGGCTTGTTTACTGTAAGCATGAACACATATGTGTATAAGAAAGCAGGAATAACAGGCTCGGCAAATTTACCATGGATAAGGTCATTTAGACGGACAGATAGATAGATAGATAGATAGATAGATAGATAGATAGATAGATAGATAGATAGATAGATAGATAGATAGATAGATAGATAGATAGATAGATAGATAGCCATCATAAACGATTTTGTCATTCCTGTGTAAACAGAAGGAAGGTAAGAGGGGAGTTTGAAGACGATGCAAAGTGTCTAACAAGCATATATGGCAGAACATATATGACAGAACAAATATGACAGAACATATATGGCAGAACATATATGACAGAACAAATATGGCAGAACATATATGGCAGAACATATATGACAGAACATAGATAGCAGAACATATATGACAGAACATATATGACAGAACATATATGACAAACATACGATAGAACATATATGACAGAACATATATGACAGGACATATATGACAGGACATATATGATGGAACAAATATGGCAGAACATATATGACAGAGCAAATATATATGACAGAACATAGATGACAGAACATATATGACAAACATACGATAGAACATATATGACAGAACATATATGACAGGACATATATGATGGAACAAATATGGCAGAACACATATGACAAACATATATGATGGAACAAATATGGCAAAACATATATGACAAACATATATGATAGAGCATATATGATAGAACATATATGACAAAAATATATGACAGAACATATATGGCAGAGCATATGACAGACCATATATGATAGAACAAATATGACAGAACATATATGACAGAACAAATATGACAGAACATATATGGCAGAACGTATATGACAGAACAAATATGACAGAACATATATGACAGAACATATATGGCAGAACGTATATGACAGAACATATATGGCAGAGCATATGACAGAACATATGGCAGAACATATATGACAGAACAAATATGACAGAACATATATGGCAGAACGTATATGACAGAACAAATATGACAGAGCATATATGGCAGAACACATATGACAGAACAAATATGACAGAACGTATATGACAGAACAAATATGACAGAACGTATATGACAGAACAAATATGGCAGAGCATATGACAGAACATATATGGCAGAACATATATGGCAGAACGTATATGACAGAACATATATGGCAGAGCATATGACAGAACATATATGGCAGAACATATATGGCAGAACATATATGACAGAACATATATGGCAGAGCATATGACAGAACATATATGGCAGAACATATATGACAGAACATATATGGCAGAACATATATGACAGGACATATATGACAGGACATATATGATGGAACAAATATGGCAGAACATATATGACAGAATATATATGGCAGAACATATATGACAGAACAAATATGACAGAACATATATGACAAACATACGATAGAACATATATGACAGAACATATATGACAGGACATATATGATGGAACAAATATGGCAGAACACATATGACAAACATATATGATGGAACAAATATGGCAAAACATATATGACAAACATATATGATAGAGCATATATGATAGAACATATATGACAAAAATATATGACAGAACATATATGGCAGAGCATATGACAGAACATATATGACAGAACAAATATGACAGAACATATATGACAGAACAAATATGACAGAACATATATGGCAGAACGTATATGACAGAACAAATATGACAGAACATATATGACAGAACATATATGGCAGAACGTATATGACAGAACATATATGGCAGAGCATATGACAGAACATATGGCAGAACATATATGACAGAACAAATATGACAGAACATATATGGCAGAACGTATATGACAGAACAAATATGACAGAGCATATATGGCAGAACACATATGACAGAACAAATATGACAGAACGTATATGACAGAACAAATATGACAGAACGTATATGACAGAACAAATATGGCAGAGCATATGACAGAACATATATGGCAGAACATATATGGCAGAACGTATATGACAGAACATATATGGCAGAGCATATGACAGAACATATATGGCAGAACATATATGGCAGAACGTATATGACAGAACATATATGGCAGAGCATATGACAGAACATATATGGCAGAACATATATGACAGAACATATATGGCAGAACATATATGACAGAACATATGGCAGAACATATATGACAGAACAAATATGACAGAACATATATGGCAGAACACATATGACAGAACAAATATGGCAGAACATATATGACAAACATATATGATAGAACATATATGGCAGAACTTATATGACAGAACATGCTTGTGGAAGACATTTACCAACAGATAGGGTTCAGTTGCTAAAATCTCAAAGCATCTTGTTTGGTGGTGAGGAAGGCACCGACACAACATGGTGTCATTTTGGACTGGAAGTGGTCATACACTACAATTCACCACACGTGTCTGTGAGAACAAAAACGACTGCCTTCAGGATCGTATTGCTGTGCGGTAGGCCTGGTAGACCATTCCACTGTTTACCCCACTGTCTGAAGAGATGCTGAAACCAGGACAGAGAAATCAGAAGCTTTAACGTCACCTTTTCTTGACAGTCACAACAGAAGCGAGGATAGGGGCTTGCAGAGGAGGAGGGAAGCACACAATGGAAGACGGGTAGAGACTGGGGAACATATAGGGGTCACATTCTATACAGTAAATGGAAAAAGAAGAAAGGTGTTGGTTTAGGGATAGGTCTGAGCACATCCTCCCCATGTAGGGTTCGATAAGAGATGTCACTCATGTGGCTATCGACGGCTTCCATCTGCAGAGCCTTTTCACCATAGAGGCACACCTGACAGGAATGCTTGTTATGGTTTTGGGGAATCTCAACTATTAACCACTTGAGACCACAGGCATCAAGGGCAAGCTGTGAAACCGAGGGCCCCCTCTTCGTCTATCAGGCATCCTGTCTGTCTGTCCATCTGTCTGTCACAAAGCCGGTCATCAGTCTGTCATCGATGTGACTGTGGGTCAGTTACTGTGCATGTGAGGTAGTGCGCCTGGCTGCAACCGTTGTTCTGTGACAATGTCTGGTTCAAGTTCAACTGCAAGTTTTTTTACTGTTAGTCATATGGAGCTGCCAGGGAAGAGGAGAAGAGGAAGGCCAAAGAGGAGGTTTATGGACGTGGTGAGGGAGGACATGCAGGTGGCTGGTGTGACAGAGGAAGATGCAGAGGACAGGAAGAGATGGAAATGGACGACCTGCTGAGGCGCCCCCTAACGGGAGCAGCCAAACACAGTAGTAGTAGTAGTAGTAGTAGTAGTAGTAGTAGCAGTAGTGAAGCTTACTTGCACATATGGGGGAGTTGACTTGGTGAGGAGCTCAAAATATGAGAAATCACAGGACGTAAAAACAATATCCTTAAGTAAAAAAACAGGTAGAAATTCTAAGTATATCTGTAAGAGAATATCGACATATATTCCTAGGAATATCTGAACCGACAGGTGAATAAGGCAATTTGGGAGTGATAGATTTCATGCGAAGAGCAGAGATGCAATTCTAAGGTTCCCAAAATGGACACACACCTCACCTTGGCTGCGCCTTGAGATCCTGTCCATGAATATCACAAACAGAATCGGAGACATGGGAAAACCCTTGGCAGAGTCAGACACCTGCCGAAAACTGGTCTGACTTTGTGCCGAGAATGTGGACACAGCTCTCATGTTGGTTATACAAGGACCAGATGGCTTGCATATGGCTGGTAAGAAATGTATTGCATTAACAAGAGAAACATACTGGAGAATATAAACCTGAGTGGGTGTTGTTAAATGCAACACAAACCCAGTATAAATAAGTCCACTAGGAGCTAGCTAACTGTAAGAACGATAATTGATATCTGGTCTATAATGTTCAATAACAGATGCTACTCAATCATTACCACACTCGAACTGTTTTAAAACTATACTAAAAACTACTGTTACTCTAGAACAAGGACGAGTATGCAGAGTAAATTTTAACTAGTTGAAATAGATAAAGGCAACACTTAGACAACCTCATTATGTAAACTAGCTTATATACAACAGTTCCACTGACAAGCCAGGTGGAACAAGGTTCCACCTGCCCAAACAGAAATGAAGGCGATGCAAACGGAACGGTTCTCTCCTTGTGCTCACCAACACTCATCTCGCTCAGCTCTTTTCCTGCTTGCCACAAACAGACAGAACTCAGTGAAAAAGTCTCAAGATGCTGAGGACTTGAGTCAACCGTTTGGCAAACTCAAAATCAAGAAATACGCGCTTCTAAGGGTGAACACCCTGCGATATCGCTGAAACGACTCTCACGGCGATTCATCCCGCTGTCCCGGTCGACACAAAGCGTCGGTTTTCCTAGCCTAGACCGCGGTCCCCTCCAAGACAGCTTCCCTCTATGGATGTTTTCACCATCAAGCTAAACCCTGACTGGTGGGGCACTTGTTGGGGTGGCATGGCTCAAGAGGTAGAGCGCGTTGCCTAGTAATCAGAAGGTCGCTGGTTCAAGCCCCGGCTCCTCCAGAGAGTGTGTTGAAGTGTTCTTGAGCAAGAAACTGAACCCCTAACTGCTCCTGAGGAGCAAGTTGATGCCTTACATGGCAGCATCAACCATCAGTGTATGAATGTGTGTGTGAATGGGTGACCCCCCAAAATGCTTAATTTTTCTTTGTGTTTTTCTCAGCATTCTCCTCCACAAGAGCGGGGGCCAATGAACTTTCAAAGCTCACCGGCACTTCTGACCCAGGAAAAAGCATTGTTTGCATGCATTACCTACTATATGGAGATGTTGACTCCCTTTTTACAACAAGGGCTTTTGGTTTATATCCCATCTTGCACTCTTTCTCGCCGTCACTATTATCATGTCACATTTTGACACTGTTTTTCAGAATGATTGTTACCATCTACTACTACTATTGTCGGCTGCTCCCATTAGGGGGCGCCACAGCAGATCATCTGTTTCCATCTCTTCCTGTCCTCTGCATTTTGCTATGTCACACCAGCCACTTGCATGTCCTCCCTCACCCCATCCATAAACCTCCTCTTTAGTCTTCCTCTTCTCCTCTTCCCTGGCAGCTCCATATTCAGCATCCTTCTCCCAGTATACCCAGCATCTCTCCTCCACACATGTCCAAACCATCTCAATCTTGCCTCTCTTGATTTGTCTCCAAATTCTCCAACCTGAGCTGTCCCTCTAATATACTCGTTCCTAATCCTGTCCTTCTTCATCACTCTCAGTGAAAATCTTATCATCTTCAACTCTGCCACCTCCAGCTCCACCTCCTGTCTTTTCATCAGTGCCACTGTCTCCAAACCATACAACATACGTAGCTGGTCTCACTACCATCTGGTAAACCTTCCCTTTAACTCTTGCTGGTACCCTTCTGTCACACATCACTCCTGACGCTCTTCTCCACCCACTCCACCCTGCCTGCACTCTCTTCTTCACCTCTCTTCTGCACTCCTCGTTACTTTGGACAGTTGACCCCAAGTATTTAAACTCATCCATCTTCATCACCTCTACTCCTTACATCCTCACCATTCTGCCTTCCTCCCTCTCGTTCACACATAGGTATTCCATCTTGCTCCTACTGACTTTCATTCCTCTTCTCTCCAGTGCATACCTCCACCTCTCCAGGCTCTCCTCAACCTTCACCCTACTCTCACTACAGATCACAATGTCATCCGTGAACATCATAGTCCACAGAGCCTCCTGCCTGATCTCATCCGTCAGCCTGTCCATCACCACTGCAAACAAGAAAGGTCTCAGAGCCGATCCTTGATGTAATCCCACCTCCACCTTGAACCCATCTGTCATTCCAACCACACACCTCACCACCGTCACACTTCCCTCATACATATCCTGCACCACCCCTACATACTTCTCTGCAACTCCCGACTTCCTCATACAATACCACACCTCCTCTCTCGGCACCCTGTCATATGCTTTCTCTAAATCTACAAAGACACAATGTAACTCCTTCTGGCCTCCTCTATACTTCTCCATCAACACTCTCATAGCAAACATCACATCTGTGGTGCTCTTTCATGGCATGAGACCATACTGCTGCTGCTGATCATCACCTCTCCTCCTCTTAACCTAGCTTCTATTACTCTTTCCCAAATCTTCATGCTGTGGCTGATCAACTTTATACCTCTGTAGTTGCTGCAGTTCTGCACATCACCCTTGTTCTTGAAGATCGGTACCAGTATGCTTCTTCTCCACTCCTCAGGCATCCTCTCACTTTCCAAGATTGTGTTAAACAATCTAGTTAAAACTCCACTGCCATCTCTCCTAAACACCTCCATGCCTCCACAGGTATGTCATCAGGACCAACTGCCTTTCCACTCTTCATCCTCTTGATAGCTGCCCTCATTTCATCCTTGCTAATCCGCTGAACTTCCTGATTCACTATCCCCACATCATCCAACCTTCTCTCGCTCTCATTTTCTTTATTCATCAGCCCCCCAAAGTATTCATCCCACCTTCTCAAAACACTCTCCTCACTTGTCAGCACATTTCCATCTCTATTCTTCATCACTCTAACCTGCTGCACATCCTTCCCAGCTAGTCCCTCTGTCCAGCCAATCGGTACAAGTCCTCTCATACAACTCACCATACGCCTTTCCCTTTGACTTCGCCACTTCTTCGCTTTACGTCACATTTCCTTGTACTCCTGTCTACTTTCTTCATCTTTCTTAGTATCCCACTTCTTCTTTGCCAACCTCTTCCTCTGTACTTTCCTATACTTCCTCATTCCACCACCACGTCTCCTTGTCTTCCTTCCTCAGTTGACACACCAAGTACCTTCCTAGCTGTCTCCCTCATTATTCCTGCAGTGCTTGCCCAGCCATCCAGTAACTCTTCACTACCACCCAGTGCCTGTCTTAACTCTTCCCTGAACTCCACACAACAGTCTTCCTTCTTCAACTTCCACCATTTGATCATTGGCCCATTTGATCCTGGGCTTACCAATGATACCAGTGAGGGGAAAAAAGCCCCAGGAAGGTTTTTATATCCATGTATGAATTCTAGCATGTGGTGAAGCACCATTCTCAGCTTGAATACACTGATCTGCATACAAGTTGATCTGATCAACAATGTTCTGGATCAGTTCATCAGAAATGAACAACTCAATAAAGTCAACTGGTTGTTATGAATCAAGAGTACCTGCATCACTGACAGGGTCAGGGTTCTCAGTAAAAGGAAGGTTTTTTTGGCTGCCAGTTCATTTCACGCCACATGGGATTACCAGGTTCAGGAACTGCAGCTGGATGGTTTACAGGGGCCCTTGCTTGACCTCTACCACATCCATGAGATCCACATATCCCACCTCTGCCTCGTTGCTGAGTTCAACCTATAAATAATGAAATGAATAATTAAAAAGACTAAAAAAATATATGTATATTTTTTATTGAAGTGTGGTAATTATGATGTGCAAAAAGAGAGAATCAATTTTTGGGGCCTTTTCTTATCTTTTCTTATCACCTCTGGCAGGTGGGAATGGAGAACGAGACCTGGGCCTTGACTCCCTCGACTCTGGGTCTGAAACGTTACAGTAAAATATCATACAAATAT
The DNA here is from genome assembly GCA_022114975.2 of Lampris megalopsis. NCBI lineage: Eukaryota > Metazoa > Chordata > Actinopteri > Lampriformes > Lampridae > Lampris > Lampris megalopsis. The sequence continues at coordinate 51,943 of JAJHIY020000809.1, forward strand.
CAGTTTGGTGAATATTATGCGCATGAAATGAGAGATACATTATTTCTATTTCATCTTCTCTCACAGTTTAGACATTTAGCAGACACTCTTATCTTAAAGCATCTAATTATCTAAATAACATACTACAAAACTAAATAAAAAGCTATCTAAATTATCATGTCTTACCTCTTGCACCCCATACAACCCAGACTGGAATGAGAGGACGCTGGCGCTTCTCAATGCGAGAATCACAATGCTGTGATTGCAACCATTCCCCAATCCTCTGTGAATAGTACACATGGCCATTGTAACTCTAGTTAATGGTCATGGCAATTTGCATATGAAGCTGATCGAGGGTTTCGGTCGTTACGCCACTGTATTTCTAACATGGGTGGGGACACCTGCAGTCAGTTTAGACTGAAAATGTCATTTAGATGAGTGATGACACATTCCTCTCTCAATAAACGTTGTGTCCAGATGGGCTGATTCAACGTTCTGTGACTTTCTTACCTGGATTACTGAGCATGCACAAAGACTCTCTCTCGCTCTCTCTCTCGCTCTCTCTCTCTCTCTGTCTGTCTCTCTCTCGTTCTCTCTCGACTGCCTGATGACTTCGGATCCTGTTTGTGCTGCATCCGGTCTTCCCTTGGTCATAGTCCCACCCTCCTGGAGATTTAAACTATTGTGTTTACGTTGTTCTCGTTCAGAATAAGATAAGATAAGATAAGATAAGATAAGATAAGATAAGATAAGATAAGATAAGACTAGATACTTCATTGTCATTGTGTACACAATGAAATTTCGTTTGGTGACTCTCAGACCAGCAACACTAGAACACTAGACAAGGTAAATGATTAAAAAAAACAACAAGAAGATAAAAACAAGAACAAACAACATTTAGTGTAAACAAGTGACGTAGTAAAAACAAGTGAGGTAGCAAAAATGCTGACGAGACAATAAAAGATGGCAGCGGCTTTTAAAGTTCAAACTAGTGCATGGGATTATTGCACATAGTTGCCCAAATTGCAGCGGCTTTAGTACCAGTTAGTCCTCAGCAGCTATAGGCAGGTGTGTGTGTGTGTGTGTGTGGGGTGGGTGATGGAGGCTACAGCTCTGGGGAAGAAGCTGTTCCTCAGCCTGTTAGTCCGGGTTTTGATGGAGCAGTATCTTTTCCCTGATGGCAAGGGAACAAACAGACAGGGACCTGGGTGTGTTGTGTCTTTGCTGATGTTGCTGGCTTTCCTCTGCAGGCAGCCAGCATACACAGCATCCAGCTCCCACAATCCTCTGTGCTGTCTTCACCACCCGGGCCAAGTCCTTCCTGTTTCTGCTGTGCAGCTGGCATACCACACTGTGACACACTGACAGAGGATGCTTTCTGTTGTGCTTCTGTAGAAGTTGACCAGCAGCTGAGAGGGGAGACCGGCTTGTTTAAGCTTCCTGAGGAAGAAGAGCCTCTGTTGTGCTTTCTTCACCAGGTGGGAGGTGTTGAGTGACCATGTGAGTTCTTTGGTTATGTGGATTCCCAGGAATTGAATGTTATCCACAATATGCACCTCTTCACTGTTTATGCGCAGTGGGGGGAGGGGGTCTTCCTGGATCTCCTAAAGTCCACAATGATCTCCTTTGTTTTACTGCTGTTCAGGACCAGGTTATTGTCTGAACACCACCCAGCCAGATGTTGGACCTCATCTCTGTAGTGTGTCTCCTCGTTGTTGGTTACGAGTCCCACTATAGTGGTGTCATCAGCAAACCTCACTATAGTGTTAGAGGAGTGGATGGGGGTACAATCGTGGGTGAAAAGGGTGAAGAGGGCTGGACTGAGCACACAGCCCTGCGGCACACCTGTGTTCAGGATGAGGGTTGAAGATGTATGATTACCTATCCTGACATTTTGAGGTCTGTGAGAGAGGAAGTCCATAACCCATGAACAGAGTGAAGTGCTTCATCCTAGGTTGCTGAGTCTGTGTACCAGTTTATGGGGGATTATCGTATTGAAAGCAGAGCGAAGTCGATAAGAAGCATGCTGACATATGTGTTTGGATGCTCCAGGTGGGACAGGGCTGTATGAAGTGTAATTGAGACTGCGTCCTCCGTAGATCTGTTCCCCTGATAGGCAAATTAGTGGCTGTCCAGATCTGTGGGGATGATGTCCTTGATGTGAGCGAGTATAATCCTCTCAAAGCACTTCATAACACCTGGGGTCAGGGCCACTGGGTGATAGTCATTGAGGCAGTTGACTGCTGTCTTCTTGGGTATTGGGTACAGGCACAATGATGGTGGATTTAAGGCAGGTAGGGACAACAGCCTGTTGTGGGGAGGTTGAAGATGTCGGTGAACACCCGTTAGTTGGTCAGCGCATGTCTTCAGCGTGTGGCCTGACACTCTGTCTGGTCCTGCCGCTTTGGAGATATCAATTCTTTTTTTTTTCATCTATTCCTGATTTTTCCCTTTTTCTCCCAATTTAGTGGCCAATTGCTCCCTATTCTAGTTCAAACACCCACCCTCGTACCGCATGCGTTCGCCAACTGCATCTCTCCGGCCGGCAGTCTCAAAGGAGTCGCCTCGCCACTTTCATGACAAGGCGACTCCAGGCCGAACCACTGCTTTTTCCGACACACACCCAGAGACGCATTCATGTGACGAACACAAGCCGACTCCACCCCCCTCCCGAAGACAGCGCTGCCGATTGCTGCTGCTTCACCGAGTCCGGCCATAGTCGGATCTGACGAGACCGAGGTGCAAACCCCGGTCCCCAGTGGGCAACTGCATCGATGCTTAGACCGCTACACCACCGCGGACCCTGGAGATATCAGTTCTGCTCAGACTGGATTTCACCTGATGGTGCTGTAGGACAAGTACACGCTCCTCCTTGGGCAGGGTCATTCGGGCCCTCGCTCCACTGAGCTGAATGTCCTTTATACTATTTATTTTAGCTATGAGCAATCTGCAGCGCTCTCATCACTTCTCTCTTCCCCCTCTGTGTGAACGCTGTGCCAGTCTGCCTTATGAGCGCATGTGAAGTCTATTTCCTCTGCAGGGCCCCACTGAGCAGAGCTGGTGTTGTGGCGTGGGGTCCCGCTGGCTCTTGACTGCATCTGTGGGGTCACCTGACATTGTCTTGGATGGTCACAGATGCGCTAAATATGCCTTGCACTCTCTCCTTACAATCCTATCACCCAGGACATTTCAAGCCGCTTTGCTAAGCGTTACGCGTCAGCTGCACATGCTCCACACTACCTCACTACCTGTGTGTGTCCTCTACGAGGTTACACTCTTTTACCTGTGTGCATTTTGTGCATTTGACATCTATTACGTCTTCTGACCCTGGAAGACAGAGCTTCTGATAAGGGTTTTCTTGTGGAGTTTTCCCTCATCCATGTCTAGGGTACAAGCATACAGGGTGTTGTATGTTGCATTAATTTTAAAGCCTTTCAGGACTAACTTGTGAGTTTGGGCTGTACAAACAAACTTGATTTGACTATAGCAGGGTACGTAGCCCTGCTGTGCATCTGGAAGAAACCACTGAGGCCTTACTGACACGCTTGGCTGATAATGCATAGGGACCTAGAGAGTGCAATGTGAAAGGCTTTCCTCTTACTGTTCATGTGAACATGCCCAATCTTGTCTTTCTGGGAGCCGCAGTCGTTCCTCCGCTGCCTCCCACAGCAGCAAGCGCCGCAGGGCAAATCTAAACCGCCAGTCCTTCAAACACAGACCAGCTTCAGCAAAACCACTGGCATTGCTCCTCTGGAAACTGAAGCCGGCCAGAGTGACTCCAGTGCAGGTCAGCCTGGTGACCGTTCGTATCCGGGTGTGTTACTTTGGTGTTTGGCACTAAAGGAGCTCACAGGGAGAACTGATGGACAATAAGACACCCTACAGACCCCCACTCACTCACTATACAGGGTGATGATGGACATTTACTCTGTTATCAACACAACGAAGAGTGCCCAGGGACACACCTAGCTAGACAATAAATAAATACATCAATAATAACTATCGTAAGCATAATTACAGTAACATTTCAATCTGAGGCTGTTAAGAAATAGAGTGGACCTTTACCACAGCACAACGTTTCACTTCAAAATGCTCTGACTTTTCCTTGTGAGAAAGGGATTATAAGTGAGTATCATCATCATCTGTGTTTCTATTCCACCCATTATCCAGTCCGCTTATCCTGCTCTCAGGGTGGCGGGGATGCTGGAGCCTATCCCAGCAGTCATTGGGCGGCAGGCGGGGAGACACCCTGGACAGGCCGCCAGTCCATCACAGGGCCAACCTTTGTTTTTCTGGCTTTTCTTTGTTTTTAATTACAGTTTTTAAATCAAAATACATCAGTTTGACCATTAAATACAGAATAAAAAGTAAAACGAACTAATGAAAAAGCAACCATATTAAATTGAGTAACTACCAGGGCCGGCTGGCTAGTAGAGGGCGCTGGGGCACCGCCCCCTTCAAACACCAAGAGATGAAAATCTACTTAAACATGTTAAATATAATTTAGGTGGATAATGCAAATAATGATGAGATAAAAGTGTTGTCAGTCTGTGAGCGCCTGTCAGCAGCATGAAATACTGGTCCAAATGCTGTTTGGTTGGTTCCTGTCTGAATACATATACTTCCTGTCTGAATACATATACTTCCTGTCTGAATACATATACTTCCTGTCTGAATACATATACTTCCTGGGTGAGGGGCGCCGGCCAAACCATACCTTATGTAAGCCCTCAGACTTGTGGCGAGCAGGTGACCTGAGGCTGCTGTCTGATTGGTTTCTTCAGGTTTTCCAGGGGGCGCTGTTCTGTGCCGCCCCAGACACTCCCACTTTTATTGGCAGCGACTTGGTATTGTTTTAATGTTTTTTGATCTAATGTGATTGGACAATTCTCGTGGCTGTCAATCATGTTCACACCCACCATCACGCCTCGTCTCGACTGTCAATCATCCACCGTCTACCAACCCTGATAAAGTCTATAGGCCACATTGTCCTTCTGAACACCTGTGACTGTGTGGACAGTAAAGCAGCTGGCAGGTGGGCTGCACCGAGGTAAACTGCCCCCCCCCAAACATGTTTAGCACCAGCTGCCACTGGTAACTAACTACATGTGTATTCCTGGTTTGGTATGGTCTTCAATACACCGGCAACAGCAGGTGTCGATAAGGACATTTGTTTGCAGGTCCATTGTCAGGGTGGTAGATTTGACCAGGAATGACCTGAAGTCTTCAGCTCAATTTTGTTTGATTTTTTAGAGTGAATTGATCAGGGTCACAAATGCTAACTAGCTAATCAAGGCTAATGATAATTTCAGGTCACTTTGTGACTCTGATCAATTCACTCTTTTCTCATCTTGCAGTTGTCTCACAACAGAAACATAAAGATATGTCCACGACAAAGCCTTTATTGTTACACACCATGTTGAAACACTAAATAAGTGATCACAGACAGAACTGAAGGCAACAGAAGGGTTTTCTTTTTTAGACATTGCAGTTGACAGGCGAACTGATCTTTACCCTACAAAGGCAAAGCAGAACTATGTCAGCCATGTTTGTGAAAACGGTGTCGTCTTTTCATCCTGCATTTGCTGAACTATCTGGCTGCCTAAGGGGGGCACGGTGTCACCTGTCCAGTTTACGGCAAGATAAAAGTAAGATGATGTCTGATGAGGGTGTGATAATCAGGATTAGCTCTGCGGAAAGTTCCTGTCATTCCAGAGAAGACTCTGGTGAGAACTCACGCGGTAAATATTCTGCAAGCCGAGCATAGGAAGTCCCGTGCTTTGCACATACCAAGGATCTCTGTTGTGAACCCGACCTTCATCATCTAAAGACTACATTCACTGTATGCAGAACTGGAAAACACACGTGGCTAGAAAACATAGTGCAGAATGAACACCTCCAAGTCAGAATCTCCCTAGACGCGACAGTACCATGGTGCTGAAGCCTTCAAGTGGACCGGGATAGCCGGCTTTGGTCGGTGAGCGGGGCCCTTCATGACGGGGCTGGGGTGCGGCCAGATGGCAGTCGCCCCTCTCTCAACTCGCAATGCATGTTTGCGGAGGACCGGGTGCTAAACCACCAGTAGATGACCTGATTAGGGTGACGGGTCTAGCAGTCCACCGTTCACAGTACTTTCTGTGCTACTTTTGCATTTCACAGTACTGTATATTATAAAGTTCTGTTGTCACTGTACTGAGTCATAAATTGACAATGTATCTCTGCATACTGAGAAAGACACATGCCTGTGTATGTACTGTACCTCCGGACTGGGTCGATTCTGATTTTGATGCGGACATAGGCAGAACATTGGCTCATTATATGACAGGGTAAAAATTCAGCTTTCAAATGGACAAAGATGATCCTAAATCAACTCCTGAAACCTCCATTCCACAGAAGATGAAGCCAGATTCAGAACACAGGTAAATTTTGTTATTAGAATCAGAATCAGAAATACTTTAATTATCCCTAAGAAAAAATTGGGTCCTATTACAGACACACACGCTCAAGTAAAGAAAAACTAAAAGCTAACAAGATAACAAGACAATAGAAATAAATAGAAATAAGAAAAACAGAAATACATAGAAGATAAAATAAGAAATACTAGAAATACAAATAAAATATATAAACATATGTGCACCATGCTCTAGCATATAACACTCCATCTATACTGTATTACTATACTGTTTCAAGAGCCCAGCGACTGAATCCAGCACCCACCGCCTGATGTGCTGGCTCACGATTAGGGGCTTCCAGATCTCACAATCCTGCCCCCGTCGCCACTTGCCAGTCGCTATAGGACTTAGTCCGGGATGCTAGGGTGGATTCCCTTTATGGAGGACGCCTGAGCATGACTTTGTTTAATGTGGGGAGACTGGTGCACAGACAGCCACCAAATGGTCCTTGACAGATAGGAGTCAGGATCCAGTAGCATGGCGTCCAAGATGACTGGGGGCCCATTTCTGCTGCAACCTTCAGCCGCCTTCCCAGCCATTGTGATGCTTCCCTAAAGTCAGCCATCATCCTCCGCCTGTTCCACCATTGAGGTCTTGGTGGGATTGCTCTTTGTCAGGGACCTCCCCCTTGACCTTACCACCATGGGTGACCCTACCAGGAGCATAGCTCCAGACGGCATTGCTCTCGGGATCTCAGGACCACACAAGCTTCTCCACCACGACAAGGTGACAATCCAGAGAACACACACACACACACACACACACACACACACACACACACACACACACACACACACACACACACCGCTGTCCTCCAATTTCCACCCCCCCCCCGCTCCTTTATTCATCAAAGAATTTTGGCTCAAGTGTGCGTGCCATAATCATGTGTTGTGGAAGTGTGTGCGTTCGTTATCACTCCATCAGGGCAGCGGGCTGGCTCCGTGGCCCCACAGATAAGACAATCTGCCCATCAGGCACGGCTGGCGGGATGGGGGAGGAGGTGAGGAGGAAGACTCCGGTTCAGAATAGGACCTTCGTCGTACAGTATGGTGGCGCAGGCTGCAAGAAGACGCCTGGCACCTGATTGGACAAGCACAAGTCTGAGCCTGTCCATTATGTAACACTGAGATAACATACAGTACGGAGCCGGGCGGGAACTACATGAACAGTTGCAGAAATTTATGTGTTGTCGGTGTTTTATTTGATCGTCTGTTTAGGCAGTTTTCTGTCCTTTTTGGTTGTGACAGGGGAGAGAAGGACAGGAGGGAAGGGGGAAGACATGCAGCAACAGTTCTTTTCTGGAATCAAAATAAACACGTTTTATTTGGACCAGGACTAACATGGTACCTTTTAACTGAATGAGTCGCAAGGATGGCTGATTTTTCCAACCAGTTTGGGAGAAAGTGAAATGATCTGAGCTCTCTAACTGGACTTTTCACTCCTACGAAATCCACAAGTGCCAAATGAATATGAAACTAAGTGCATCAGAAACAATTCATTTGTCATTTCAGCTCGTGTACTAGTACGTATACAAAAGAAACGAAATTCCGTTTCCCCCAGCCCACAGCACTGCAACACAACAGACAAAAACACCACCACCAAAAACAGAGAGAACAAAAGCAAAAACAGCCAACAACACAGTCCACCTGTGCAACTCACAGTACATATCAATGAGAGAATAAGGTATTGTGTTGAATAAGAGCTTTTAAAAATGTGCAGATTTGAATCAAAAATATTTTTATGTAAAATTAGTCAATGGTTAAAAGATAAAATGTTACTTGACACAGCAACAACTCTTATTGGTTTGGTGTAGAGAGCACCCACAGGAAACAGGACCACCATGTCACCATGTATGGACAGGACTGTATCGAGTGGAAACCCCAGCGAAAGGAAGCCTAACCGGTGGACTTTATTCTTCTTTGCCGCTGACCAGCATGACAAGATGTGGGTAGCGTAAGGTTTGTCCTCCCTCTACAGGCTAGCGGGGTAGCCTACACTACGAGCGCTGTATTTGCTTATACTTGTAACGTGACACTTGGAGTTCATAATTATTACCGGTAGACCGTGTCTTGGTTTTCTTTCTTTTTTTTATCGTGTCATTATTTCCACCGGCATGTATAAACAGCTCCGGTCGGTCTATGGTAGGCGGAGAGCGAAAGGGATAGGAAAGCCTATACCGCAGGGGATATTAACCGGGGCTCTCTGGTATTCATCTGAGGTCGTTGCTGTAGGTCTACTTGTTTATAGGAACAGGAATATGTTAGCCACGAGGTAGGGACTAAGGAAAACCAATCATTTTGCAGCCTAAGTAGGCCTACCAAACGTTATGCAATCACGAAGTCGTGTGTTAAGGAGTGAGGGTGGAGTCAATTGGCTCGCCAATAGTGGAGCCTTTGACGGGATCAACCAGTTCCATGGACTCACTAAAGTTTAACTATGGGAATGACTGGCATGGGGGCCAGCTAGTTTTCAGTTTTGTTTTTCTTTTTTTGTCTGTTGTCTTGTAGGTTATGCTCATGTGATGTGTCCGATGTCTAGCCATAACGAGTCTACGAATACAGGCAGTAGGCCTACTAATTGCAATGCAAGTAGGCTATATAATTTTCAGATCCGAGGTATAAATGCATATAGGGCAACTTTTATTTTTTATGGAGATACTTCAATAATTCAATATGGGTTTACTTAAAATAGTATCTTGGAATATAGCGGGGTGCACACGTGTTATTAAAAGGGAAAAAATCGTAATATTTCTCAAACAGAAAAAGGCTGATATAGCCCTTATTCAGGAAACACATTTGAACGAGAAGGAATCTGACAAATTGAAAAGAGACTGGGTGGGACAGGTTTATTATAGCACATTCCCTGCTAGGAAGAGAGGGGTGATTATTCTTGTTAAGAGGAACGTAGACTTCCAAGTGCTGAAGCACATCTCAGATAAAGAGGGTAGATGGGTCATCTTAAATGCTATAATGGAAGGCCAAAGAATGACAGTGGCTAATATCTATGGTCCAAATTCAATATCGCCAGACTTTTTCAATGATGTCTGCAATAGAATTAGAAATGTGGGGAACAAAAATATAATTACAGGGGAAGACTTCAACCAGGTTAGAGATCTGAAACTGGACAAATCCTCTCAATCAAGCCGACCCAGCTATAGGTCTGCATCAATGGCCACAATAGTTGATGATGGAAGAGCTGGGACTCATTGATATATGGCGGTTATTACACCCACAAGAAAGAGATTATACCTTTGTCTCACCCCCATGCCACATACTCTAGGATTGATTATTTTCTCATATCTAGGGCTTTCGTTAACCAAGTGCTTAGTGCTACAATTGGCAATATAGTTTTGACGGCTCATGCACCTGTGGATGTAGTTATGTCCCCTCAAGAAAATGAGGAACGGGTGTTAAGGTGGCGCTTTGATCATTTCAGGTTAAATGGAGAAGAGTATTGTACATTTGTTAAGACGGTGATGTGTGAATTCTGGGAATTTAACAAGGGCTCAATTTCAGACTCTGGGATGATGTGGGATGCCTTTAAAGCATATGTAAGGGGGCGTCTTATACAACACAGTGTGCTTGCTAAAAGAGCAGAAAATGAAAAGATGCTTAAACTAGATAAAGACATAAAAAAGCTTGAGAAACAGCATATACAGCATCCAGACCCAGAAACGTGGCGTAAACTTAATAAATGAAAATTTGATTTGAATAACATTTTACAAAGGAAGGCCGAATTAGCGTTGTTTTATACGAAGCAGAAATACTATGAACAGGGAGAGGGGGCAGGCAAATTATTGGCACATAGATTAAAATAGAGGCAAACTCAAAACATAATTTCTTCAATATATAATAAAAGTAATGAATTGATCACGAATAAAAAGGGGATTAATGGGGTGTTTAAGACATTTTACCAAGAACTTTACACATCACAAGGGACGATGGATGAGTCTAAGCTGAAGAGCTTCCTCTCAACAATTAACATGCCAACCTTAACAGAGGCTCAGAGAGACACCTTAGAAGGAGACGTCACTATTGAAGAAATTCAGCAAGCAGTACTTAATCTTAGCTTGGGGAAAGCGCCGGGAAATGATGGGTTTACTTCTGACTTTTATAGGAAGTTTATCGACAAATTAGCCCCGAGACTGCAAACTGTCTATCAAGATGCTTTACAGAAAGGTAAACTCCCAGAAAGCATGAGATCAGCAGTAATCACTTTACTTCATAAGAAAGGGAAGGACCCGCAGTACTATGGTAATTTTCAACCAATCTCACTAATCAATGTGGATGAAAAAGTGTTGGCCAAGATTCTAGCAACCAGACTAGAGGATGTTATTCCACTTCTAATACATCCAGATCAAGTTGGATTTGTAAAGGGGGGGAGCTCAGCTGGTAATTTACGCAGACTCTGGCATCTGATGTGGAAAACGAGAAATGGAGAAGACCCAGTGGTTGCCTTCTCTCTAGATGCAGAGAAGGCCTTTGATAAGGTGGAGTTTTCCTTTTTGTTTTCTATTCTAGAGAGATATGGGTTTGGACCATCGTTCCTACAGTGGGTTCAGCTAATGTATACAGATCCAATGGCCACTGTTCTCACCAATGGCATCATGTCACCCTCTTTTAAGCTGAGCCGTGGCACTAGGCAGGGCTCGCCTCTCTCGCCTCACATTTTTGCTCTTTTTCTCGAACCATTAGCACTGGCCTTACGTGCGAATAAGAATATAGTGGAAATACAAGCGGGTCGGGAAGAACATAAACTTTTTTTATATGCTGACGACATCCTAGTGGTATCCAGTAACCCTGAAATGGCTGTATCAGAAATTAATTTAGTAATGGACTCTTTCTCTGAGATATCGGGATTATACAATCCAAATTATGCCCACCGGTCATTAAGAGAAAAATGGCAGTTCAGATGGATGCCGTCCGGCCTACCATATCTGGGGATTAAACTAACACCGGGTCTGAATAAGATAATGGAATCAAATATAGCTCCTATCATTCAAAACATTCAATTTCTGTTGCAGAATTGGACTAAGATGAATATATCACTGTTGGGTAGAATAAACCTGGTGAAAATGATTATAGTGCCTAAAGTACAATATATTATATACATGCTACCCTTATCATTCCCACGCTTGTTAAAACAGTACAACACAGTAATTGAGCACTTTATCTGGATGGGAAAAAAGCCCTTATTTAACCGTACTAAGTTATACGCAGCTAAAGAACAGGGGGGCCTGTCACTCTCAAAGATTGACTGGTATCATTATGCCTTCTCACTCTCCCAACTTTCTAAAAGGAATGTTCCTCCAGACCAGGCTCCTGCTTGGGTAAGGATAGACTACTCGAGTGCTTCACATGCCCATCCCTAGTCCCAGGCTACCTCTTACTCTACAGCAGCCACTCTCTTTGCACCGTCCATGAAGTCTGGCCTCCTGCTCCTGACAGTTGTGGTGCCACAGATCAACAGCACCGGTTGGGTTATACTCTCTGATCTCGGGAGATAACGGCTGCACCATCAGTAGGTCCGAGAGTGTGACTGAGTTGAGGTTGGACCACCAATCAGTTTTAACCTCTTTCATGGTGTTGAAGCTAGCACACAGCTAACGTTAGTGCAAACTAGGTGTCACATACTAGTGCTAGCTGGCTAACGTTAGCTACAGCCAGCACTTTGTTTACGCTGTATAAGGATATTTTGAGATGACAACTAAATTCACTTACTCGCACTTCCATTCGAAGTCAGAGAGATTTTCCTGCTGGTCTGCTCGGACATGGCTATTAGCGCCTTTACGGAGGATGTTGCGAGGACAGGCTCCGACTGACCCTGAGAGGCCTTCATACAGGTAATGTGACATCTGGAGGTCTCATGTTCCATGATGTTTTCTACCTTCATTATCTTGTTACCGATGACAAATGAATTGCTACGGTTTTTGGCATCCTGGCAACAGACAGAGCAACTCATTATCATGGTCTGTGCGTTATACTCCAGCCAGCCTCTCGCAGCTCCTTTATCGTCATACCTCCACTTTTCACTAAACTTTCTTTTTTTGGTTTGGTGGTGATGGCGGCTTCTTCCTCCTCTTCGGGGCATGGTTGTCTTTTTGATGGTGCTTTTGCGCCTTCTAAATATCGCCACGTAACTGGTGTTGCTCGCTAACGTTAGTTAAAAGAATAGAGTATGCTAGTACCGAGTTTGAAAGTGCTGCTGTCGTTGTTCCTCTCGAGTGTGTGTGTCATGTTACCCGCCAGTAGCGTCTAGCAACATTCTAATGCACTTTGGTTGGTTAATTTCTGTTATTGTTGTTGCTGCGGAGAGAGAGAGAGGGAGAGAGAGCGAGAGAGATGGGGGGGATTAAGTGGTTGGATTTCACTTTTTTTGTTACTCGCCATTTGGCGGGTAGGCTTCTGAGATTTACTCGCCAATCAGAAAATCTACTCGCCTTTGGCGGGTGGCGAGTGTTAATTTCGGACCCTGTGTGTAGATCTTCTATCAGTTCCACGAACAAAGTTATTTTGTGATTCCAGAAAGGAGTAATGTACTCGACAGGTAGCTCAGAAGCAGTCAAAATGATGAGCATTCTCTCATAACAACTTAAGCATCATTCAAAAACATCTGTAAATTAAGTATTTCAATTTTTGGGGTGGATGAAGGGTCAACATGCCCTTTCAGGTTCACCTACCCAGCATTCACAGAGTCCAAGATTACTTTAACGCAAGTGATGAAAGACGCTCTAAGGAAAGAAAAAAACACAACAGATGCTTTCTGCTACAGCGGTGAAAGAGGACTTCCATTAAGTTCAAATACGAAGGAGCCAAACCTTTTTGGACTCAGTGTTTACTTGTGGTTTTAATCTGGCGATGACATGACATAATTGTTCATTTCTTCATATCCAAACCGCTTATCCTGCTCTCAGGGTTGTGGGGATGCTGCAGCCTATCCCATTAGTCATTGGGCAGCAGGCGGGGAGACACCCCATAAAGATATTTTCTTTAAGCCACTCCACTGTTATATTTTCTCTTGCAAAGTACTGTAAGCATTCCACCAGTGGGGAGAAATTCAAAATAACCAATGTTTTCAGTTCTATTATGGTTATCATTCTTTGCTGCATTACAAGGGCCAGAGGTTAAATCCATTCAGAATGCCAGAGCTGAGGAATGCCGAGACACAGCGTCTACCTGCAGTTACCTGCATGAGCTGAAAGGGTATTCAGGCAACCACTGGATGGAAAAGGGAACCTGTCACAGCTGTCAGCAGCATTTTCCTTTTCAGACGCTGGGGCATCGCTCACATTGCTCAAAACTTGTCATTCCAACTCCAACTGTGTAGGAAAAAGGAGGGGATCAATTAACAATGTGAAAAAAATGTGAAAGATAACGTATCTCTAACCGAAGGGAAGTGGTATCTTTCAGAGTGATAAAAAGCTGTCAGAAAAATGCATACCTTCTGCTGTGAGCTCCTTCATGACCTGCTGCTGTCACCGCTAGCATCAACCGTCACGCGCTGCTGAACCGCGCAAACTGATACGGCATCAGACCCGCAGGCCGGCTCCACCAGCTTTCTATCACCACCACTCATCTGGTGTACGACAGCAGAAAAGAGTCGCTCGGCATACCTGACTGAGACAACTCGTAAATCTAAAAGGTGGAATCGAGGCATTTCCCAGCTCTGGTTGTGTAAAGAATAAATTGCGATGTGGGCCTCTCTGTCTGGTTGGATGCCCCCCGTCTTAACTGACTCGCAACATTGACAAAAAAATATGGAAAATGGTCTGGTGGATGATGGCCTGCTGCCCCCATCAATAAAGTGCAACAGAATTCAAATGTAGCCTCAAGTGACACCATGGTAATATTTGTCATATTTTTTCTTTATGGGCCGTGCTAGTTGGTAGGTGGGCATGTGTCCAAGGCCCCCAAAGTGTAATGGTATATGAGCTGAGCTGGACACCAAACAAGTTTTAAAAGTGCATATCACCACACTTCCATCCATCCATAATCCAAACCGCTTATCCCAACCGGGGTCGCGGGGATGCTGGAGCTATCCCAGCAGACAGTGGGCGGCAGGCAGGGAGACACCCTGGACAGGCCGCCAGGCCATCACAGGGCCACATTAAATAAGTATCAAGCAAAATGGTTGAAAATGTTTCAAACATTTGTCGCATGTTTATTACTTCGTTTAGCAGTCGTGGGAATACATTTCCGGGACACAGGAACAAGGCCCAGGTGCCCCAGCAGGTTTAGGTTGGGCTCCTAGACGTCCTGGTGAAGGGAAGTGGTACCACTGGCACCTGTTTATTCTGCATGCGAGGACTCGGCTGAGAACAGCCATTTTGCTCCTTTAACGTGAGCCACGTCTTCATACTACATGACCTGCTGGAGTAGCTAGTCCCTGTCCTAGACTGGGACTAGCTGTCCCAGACTGGCCGGCCGTGCCGGCGTCAAAGCATTCCAACGGTTGGGAAACGTGAGGCATGTCAAAGTTACTCCGCTTCTTTTGGAAAAACGCAGCTCCCCTTTCCTTTTTCAGCACCAACGGGAATGGGAATCAAGGCGCACGCTTTGCTAACTGCTATGCTAACTACCGTGCACTGGCACTAACCAGCTAGCTAGCCAGCTAGCTAACGTCAGTAAACGAGATAACGTCGGCCGCCGAGCTAAATAATAGCGCCGATTTCATTAACCGCACTAGTTCGGTTAACAAGCAAAATTAAAACTTTTAAATCGTTTAAAATAAACGGCAGTAGCTAACTCCCGACGGCTATCTCAGTCTTATCATGAAAGAAGAGAAGATACATTTGAGGACTGGCCAGTTGTATCCAGGTGAAAGCAACGAAATCGGTTGAGAAATGTCTTGCAATGGCGCTAACCAGCTACCGGTAGCCAGCAAGATAGCTAACGTTAGCTAGCTAACGTCAGTGAACGAGATAACGTCGGCCGCCGAGCTAAATATTAGCTCCGAAGTGACGGCACTGGTTCGGTTAAGGAACTAACCTGTTGCGCAGCAGGTACAAGACACTGGGCGCTGCGGAAGAAGCGATACAGCATGAACAAAGCCAAACGCCAATAAACTAATCCCGCCCGTTAGCTCACACCAACACGTCCATGGGCCGGTTGTGATAACGCGTCGGGTTTTACTTCCGCTTCATACGCCACGTCTTCTTCTTCTAGCGCCACATCTTCTTCTTCTATCGCCACGTCTTCTTCTTCTATCACCACGTCTTCTTCTTCTTCTTCTATCGCCACATCTTCTTCTTCTTCTTCTATCGCCACATCTTCTTCTTCTATCACCACGTCTTCTTCTTCTATCGCCACGTCTTCTAGCACCACGTCTTCTTCTTCTATCGCCACATCTTCTTCTATCGCCACGTCTTCTTCGTCTATCACCACGTCTTCTTCTTCTTCTTCTATCGCCACGTCTTCTTCTTCTTCTTCTATCGCCACATCTTCTTCTTCTATCACCACGTCTTCTTCTTCTATCGCCACATCTTCTTCTATCGCCACGTCTTCTTCGTCTATCACCGTCTTCTTCTTCTTCTTCTATCGCCACATCTTCTTCTTCTATCGCCACGTCTTCTTCTTCTATCGCCACATCTTCTTCTTCTTCTATCGCCACGTCTTTTAGCACCACGTCTTCTTCTTCTATCGCCACGTCTTCTTCGTCTATCACCACGTCTTCTTCTTCTTCTTCTATCGCCACATCTTCTTCTTCTATCGCCACGTCTTCTAGCACCACGTCTTCTTCTTCTATCGCCACATCTTCTTCTATCGCCACGTCTTCTTCGTCTATCACCACGTCTTCTTCTTCTTCTATCGCCACATCTTCTTCTTCTTCTATCGCCACGTCTTCTAGCACCACGTCTTCTTCTTCTATCGCCACATCTTCTTCTATCGCCACGTCTTCTTCGTCTATCACCACGTCTTCTTCTTCGATCACCACGTCTTCATCTTCTATCGCCACGTCTTCTTCTTCTATCGCCACGTCTTCTTCTTCTTCTATCGCCACGTCTTCTTCTTCTATCGCCACGTCTTCTATCGCCACGTCTTCTTCTTCTATCACCACGTCTTCTTCTTCTTCTATCGCCACATCTTCTTCTTCTATCGCCACGTCTTCTAGCACCACGTCTTCTTCTTCTATCGCCACATCTTCTTCTATCGCCACGTCTTCTTCGTCTATCACCACGTCTTCTTCTTCTTCTTCTATCGCCACATCTTCTTCTTCTATCGCCACGTCTTCTAGCGCCACGTCTTCTTCTTCTATCGCCACATCTTCTTCTATCGCCACGTCTTCTTCGTCTATCACCACGTCTTCTTCTATCGCCACGTCTTCTTCGTCTATCACCACGTCTTCTTCTTCGATCACCACGTCTTCTTTGATCACCACGTCTTCTTCTTCTATCGCCACGTCTTCTTCTTCTATCGCCACGTGTTCTTCTTCTTCTATCGCCACGTTTTCTTCCTCTATCACCATGTCTTCTTCTATCGCCACACTTTTCTTTTCTTCATTTAACCCCCTCCCACCACCATCACTACTACAACTACAACTACTACTACTACTACAACAACTACTACTACTACTACTTTTGGCTGCTCCCGTTAGGGGTCGCCACAGCGGATCATCCGTTTCCATCTCTTCCTGTCCTCTGCATCTTCCTCTGTCACACCAGCCACCTGCATGTCCTCCCTCACCACCTCCATACACCTCCTCTTCGGCCTTCCTCTTCTCCTCTCCCCTGGCAGCTCCATAACCCCCCCCCCACCACCACCACCACCACCACCACCACGCTTAAACCATGGAGATCCATCCCTCCATTATCCGAACTGCTTATCCTGCTCTCAGGGTGGCGGGGCGGCAGGCGGGGAGACACCTCGACAGGCCGCCAAGCCACCACACCGGGACAGTTCAGTACGGCCGATTCACCTGACCTCCATGTCTTTGGACTGTGGGGAGAAACCGGAGCCCCGGGGGAAACCCACACAGACAGAAGTGGGGGGGAGTGGGGGGGCAACAATGATATCGTAACGATCACGGATGAATAGGCTCGGTAGCCCTTGGCTACCGGCTCTGACCCGTTAGTGGAGCGGTTAGCGATGTCTCACGCGGTGTGGCAGCTACGGGTTCGCGGCCCGGCTGCGGCGGTTCCTGTGGCTGCCCCCCGAAATCGCTGCATTGGTGTCAGAAGTGGAATGGGGAGACCATCGGAAGCGTATGCGCCCAGAGGCGTGAAGGAGCCGATATGCTTCACAACATCCGCCATTTTTTAGTTGAAAAGCAAAACACGTTTTGAGACAATTCTATGCACAGCACGGTTGCCTCGCAGGAAGAAGGTCTTGGGTTCGAACCCCAGGTCGTCCCAGGTCCTTTCTGTGTGCAGTTTACATGTTCTCCCCGTGCCTGCGTGGGTGGGTGTCCTCCAGGTGCTCCGGTTTCCTCCCACCATCAAAAAGGCATGCATGTTAGGGTTAATACTCCTGCCTGTGCCCCTGAGCAAGGCAATGGAAAGAAGAACTGGAGTTGGTCCCCAGGTGCTGCAGCTGCCCACTGCTCCTATACAATAGGATGGTTACATGCAGAAGATGAATTCCCCCCATGGGGATTAATAAGGTACATTTTATCCTCATACATGGCCATTAATTAAAAAAGCTGTTTTTAATGTCTTGGTGCTGCTCAATAACCCAGGCAAGGGAATCAAAGAAGGTTGAATCCGTTCATCTGGACACAGCGTTTATTGACCCGTACGTTTCATCCCTCAACTAATAGTTCCTCCCTCTGTGAATCATACACATGGCTACTGTATTGTTTATAAGGGTGGGGGCACCTGCAGTCACTGTATTGTTTATAAGGGTGGGGTACCTGCAGTCACTGCACTGTTTATAAGGGTGGGACACCTGCAGTCACTGTATTGTTTATAAGGGTGGGGTACCTGCAGTCACTGTATTGTTTATAAGGGTGGGGTACCTGCAGTCACTGTATTGTTTATAAGGGTGGGGGTACCTGCAGTCACTGTGTTGTTTATAAGGGTGGGGGTACCTGCAGTCACTGTACTGTTTATAAGGGTGGGGTACCTGCAGTCACTGTATTGTTTATAAGGGTGGGGGTACCTGCAGTCACTGTGTTGTTTATAAGGGTGGGGGTACCTGCAGTCACTGTACTGTTTATAAGGGTGGGGTACCTGCAGTCACTGTATTGTTTATAAGGGTGGGGGTACCTGCAGTCACTGTACTGTTTATAAGGGTGGGGTACCTGCAGTCACTGTATTGTTTATAAGGGTGGGGGCACCTGCAGTCACTGCACTGTTTATAAGGGTGGGGTACCTGCAGTCACTGTGTTGTTTATAAGGGTGGGGGCACCTGCAGTCACTGTGTTGTTTATAACGGTGGGGGTACCTGCAGTCACTGTATTGTTCATAAGGGTGGGGGTACCTGCAGTCACTGTATTGTTCATAAGGGTGGGGTACCTGCAGTCACTGTATTGTTCATAAGGGTGGGGGTACCTGCAGTCACTGTATTGTTCATAAGGGTGGGGTACCTGCAGTCACTGTATTGTTCATAAGGGTGGGGTACCCTCAGTCACTGTATTGTTCATAAGGGTGGGGGTACCTGCAGTCACTGTGTTGTTTATAAGGGTGGGGGTACCGGCAGTCACTGTATTGTTTATAAGGGTGGGGTACCTGCAGTCACTGCACTGTTTATAAGGGTGGGGTACCCTCAGTCACTGTATTGTTCATAAGGGTGGGGCACCTGCAGTCAGGTGAGACTGAAGAGGTCACTTAGATGATGATGAAACGTGTCTGTCAATAAACGTCGTGTCCAGATGAACTGATTCAACCTTCTGTGTTTTTAATGTCTTAAGAAACATTTTGACAACAGGATTACCTTTACAGCTGTACTATGATCCACACAGCCCCTGGGATTTGACCCCTGACCTCACCTGTGGCATTCAAATCGGCTGAGAATTTAAGCCCGTTTAGCCTCAATTCTGGAGGCTTTAAAGAAGATTCTGGCCGCTGGTGTTAACAAAAATATGTTGAGATTCGATTAAATTAACGACCGATTTCCTGTCTAAACAAAGCCTCCTTGTTTTCCAGCCCCTCATGACGTTCAGTATAAACACGCTGCTTTTCACCGCTGCTCAGATCCTAAAGCCGTTATACACGATGTGGCCACCAGAGGGCGCGGCTCCCATTCACACAGTGACGCTCATGACGGGAGACAAAGGTCATGTGGAATATGAAAGGTTGGAGAGGCTGAGAGACGTCTGGTGGAGTTTAATCACAAATACTCCTTCTCCCTTTTGAAAACAATCACAAGTCCGTCATCCGTCAGTTCTAGAACACCGACTCCGCGGTCAGGTGGAGCGCGGCGGCTCTGACTTTAGGAAGCCCGCTGAAGGAGGTGTTTTAACTTCCAACTTTAGAATTTCAATACTTATTGTGTTTGTTGTGTTTTCTGTAGCAAACACATTGAAAAAGTACACACTATGATTTATGAATACTGTTTATCTCTTGGAATGACACTCCATCCATCCGTCCATCCATCCATCCGTCCATCAATCATCCATCCGTCCATTCATCTATCATCCATCCGTCCGTCCATTCATTCATCCATCCATCCATCCATTTATCTATCATCCATCCGTCCATCAATCATCCATCCATCCGTCCATCCATCCATCCGTCCATCCATCCATCCATCTGTCCATCCATTCATCCATCCGTCCATCCATGCAACCATTTATCCATCCATATACATACATAGGCAGATGAAAATTGTATTTATTTTGCTACTTCATTGTTGTCCATGGGGAAATTCTTTAACCCGTCCTGGCTGCGTAGGGGGGAGCAGTGGGCAGCCGCCATGCAGCACCCGGGGACCAGCTCCGGTTGGTCCTGGCTGTGTAGCAAGGAGCAGTGGGCAGCCGCCATGCAGCACCCGGGGACCAGCTCCGGTTGGTCCTGGCTGTGTAGCAAGGAGCAGTGGGCAGCCGCCGTGCAGCGCCCGGGGACCAGCTCCGGTTGGTCCTGGCTGTGTAGCAAGGAGCAGTGGGCAGCCGCCGTGCAGCGCCTGGGGACCAGCTCCGGTTGGTCCTGGCTGTGTAGGGAGGAGCAGGGGGCAGCCGCCGTGCAGCGCCCGGGGACCAGCTCCGGTTGGTCCTGGCTGTATAGGGAGGAGCAGTGGGCAGCCGCCCTGCAGCACCCGGGGACCAGCTCCGGTTGGTCCTGGCTGTGTAGGGAGGAGCAGGGGGCAGCCGCCCTGCAGCACCCGGGGACCAGCTCCGGTTGGTCCTGGCTGTGTAGGGAGGAGCAGTGGGCAGCCGCCCTGCAGCGCCCGGGGACCAGCTCCGGTTGGTCCTGGCTGTGTAGGGAGGAGCAGTGGGCAGCCGCCCTGCAGCGCCCGGGGACCAGCTCCGGTTGGTCCTGGCTGTGTAGGGAGGAGCAGGGGGCAGCCGCCCTGCAGCGCCCGGGGACCAGCTCCGGTTGGTCCTGGCTGTGTAGGGAGGAGCAGTGGGCAGCCGCCCTGCAGCGCCCGGGGACCAGCTCCGGTTGGTCCTGGCTGTGTAGGGAGGAGCAGTGGGCAGCCGCCGTGCAGCGCCCGGGGACCAGCTCCGGTTGGTCCTGGCTGTGTAGGGAGGAGCAGGGGGCAGCCGCCCTGCAGCACCCGGGGACCAGCTCCGGTTGGTCCTGGCTGTGTAGGGAGGAGCAGGGGGCAGCCGCCATGCAGCGCCCGGGGACCAGCTCCGGTTGGTCCTGGCTGTGTAGGGAGGAGCAGGGGGCAGCCGCCATGCAGCGCCCGGGGACCAGCTCCGGTTGGTCCTGGCTGTGTAGGGAGGAGCAGTGGGAAGCCGCCCTGCAGCGCCCGGGGACCAGCTCCGGTTGGTCCTGGCTGTGTAGCGAGGAGCAGTGGGCAGCCGCCATGCAGCACCCGGGGACCAGCTCCGGTTGGTCCTGGCTGTGTGGGGAGGAGCAGGGGGCAGCCGCCCTGCAGCGCCCGGGGACCAGCTCCGGTTGGTCCTGGCTGTGTAGGGAGGAGCAGTGGGCAGCCGCCATGCAGCGCCCGGGGACCAGCTCCGGTTGGTCCTGGCTGTGTAGGGAGGAGCAGGGGGCAGCCGCCCTGCAGCGCCCGGGGACCAGCTCCGGTTGGTCCTGGCTGTGTAGGGAGGAGCAGGGGGCAGCCGCCCTGCAGCGCCCGGGGACCAGCTCCGGTTGGTCCTGGCTGTATAGGGAGGAGCAGTGGGCAGCCGCCGTGCAGCGCCCGGGGACCAGCTCCGGTTGGTCCTGGCTGTGTGGGGAGGAGCAGTGGGAAGCCGCCGTGCAGCGCCCGGGGACCAGCTCCGGTTGGTCCTGGCTGTGTAGGGAGGAGCAGGGGGCAGCCGCCGTGCAGCGCCCGGGGACCAGCTCCGGTTGGTCCTGGCTGTGTAGGGAGGAGCAGTGGGCAGCCGCCCTGCAGCGCCCGGGGACCAGCTCCGGTTGGTCCTGGCTGTGTAGCGAGGAGCAGTGGGCAGCCGCCATGCAGCACCCGGGGACCAGCTCCGGTTGGTCCTGGCTGTGTGGGGAGGAGCAGGGGGCAGCCGCCCTGCAGCGCCCGGGGACCAGCTCCGGTTGGTCCTGGCTGTGTAGGGAGGAGCAGTGGGCAGCCGCCATGCAGCGCCCGGGGACCAGCTCCGGTTGGTCCTGGCTGTGTAGGGAGGAGCAGGGGGCAGCCGCCCTGCAGCGCCCGGGGACCAGCTCCGGTTGGTCCTGGCTGTGTAGGGAGGAGCAGGGGGCAGCCGCCCTGCAGCGCCCGGGGACCAGCTCCGGTTGGTCCTGGCTGTATAGGGAGGAGCAGTGGGCAGCCGCCGTGCAGCGCCCGGGGACCAGCTCCGGTTGGTCCTGGCTGTGTGGGGAGGAGCAGTGGGAAGCCGCCGTGCAGCGCCCGGGGACCAGCTCCGGTTGGTCCTGGCTGTGTAGGGAGGAGCAGTGGGCAGCCGCCGTGCAGCGCCCGGGGACCAGCTCCGGTTGGTCCTGGCTGTGTAGCGAGGAGCAGGGGGCAGCCGCCCTGCAGCGCCCGGGGACCAGCTCCGGCTTGTCTCGCCGGGCCTCGGTCAGGGGCACAGACAGGAGTATTAACCCTAACATGCATGTCTTTTTGATGCAGCTTGATTGATTGATTGATTGATTGATTGATTGATTGATTGATTGATTGATTGATTGATTGATTGATTGATTGATTGAGACAGAATGCATAGGTAGATTAAGTCAGAGGCCACACAGAAGGGTGAGAGGGTGCAGGATGGACACACGGGGCAGTTGTCACCTAAGTGCAGCAGCAGCAGCAGCAACACAAACAGCAGAGAACTGGAAGGGTCAGAAAGGACCCCATTGATCACCGAGCACAATAGAGAAAGGGCGCTTAGGAAACAGAGGAATCCCATTATTTCATTTTTCTCCACATTGGATGGTGTTAGTGTGAGTGTCGGCTGGTGTCATAGCAGGACAGGGAGGAGACCCGGCTCCTCACAATACGGCCCTTGTGTGTCAGGGGCCGCAGGGGAGGAGGAAACGAGCAGGCCCAGCTTCCTCTCCCTCTGCACCACCAGTCCCTGTGTTGTGTGGGCAGCCGCAAAGATGGCTGAATTCACAATACACACACACACACACACACACACACACACACACACACACACACACACACACACACACACACAAGCTCCTGTTTGGCAGGGGTGAGTAGGGAAGAGGTGTGAACACAGTCAGGCTTGTTGTCATCAGCAGCACATCAGTGTGCAGTGTGGTTGTTAGCCGACAGTGTAGCAGACACACAAGGCGAGCTCTGAATAACATCACACATCACACATGACAACCAACAGCATGCAGATTGTCTGTTATACTCCGGATAAATGCTTCTTCAAGCTGAGTTGAGCTAAAACATCTTGGAACTTGCCCAAGCTTTTACATCCATTGTTGCTCCGCTAAGCATTTTATATTTTATTTCACCTTTTTTTGCCAAAATCTCTTTACAAATAAGTTTGTTTAACACAGAAAGGTGACTCAGGGCATCTGGACACAACCTTTCTGGGAGAAACGTGTCGTCGTCATCGTGACCTCTTCAGTCTCACCTGACTGCAGCCACCCCACCCTGATAATCAACACGGTGGCATAAGGAGCTGCACCGGCGTGCTGCAGCCGTGCTGTGCAGATGCACCGATTCACCTTGCTGGGATTCTCCATCTGGATCACTGAGCGTGCAGACAGACAGATGTGCTGTAGCTGCCCTGGTGGGTGCACTGTGGTCAACTTGTACATCCACCATCTCTGAATGGAGAAGTGATGGAGCACAAAAGAAAAACAAGCTCTGGACTTTGACCATCTCTCCCTCGTGTGAAGGAAAGAAAGAAAGAAAGAAAGAAAGAAAGAAAGAAAGAAAGAAAGAAAGAAAGAAAGAAAGAAAGAAAGAAAGAAAGAAAGAAAGAAAAAAGTATGGCATAGCGTCAGATAGTTGTAAACATCTGGAAAAAACAAGACAATCATCTTGTTTATGCACCGACAATCTGTCAGACAACCTGAAACACGTGACGAGAGAGAGAGAGAGAGAGAGAGAGAGAGAGAGAGAGAGAGAGAGAGAGAGATGGACTGGGCATGGCAGCTGAACACAGGGCAGAGAGAGGGAGGGAGGGAGGGAGGGAGGGAGGGAGAGAGAGAGAGAGAGAGAGAGGGAGGGAGGGAGGGAGAGAGAGAGAGAGAGAGAGAGATGGACTGGGCATGGCAGCTGAACACAGGGCAGAGAGAGGGAGGGAGGGAGGGAGGGAGGGAGGGAGGGAGGGAGAGAGAGACAGAGAGAGATGGCCTGGGCATGGCAGCTGAACACAGGGCAGAGAGAGGGAGAGAGGGAGGGAGGGAGAGAGAGGGAAGAGAGGATGAAGGGAGGTGGTGTGAGTAACAGACAGGACAGAGAGCCGTCACCTCGTCAGTGCTTCTCACGGCGAATCATTAAGGAACTTTCTCAGTAAAACGAATCATCGCAGCGTTCTCTAACTGGCCGGCAGATCATCAGCTGTCACCGGAAGGACGCCTCCATCTTCTCCACCGGACAGGTTTAACATGCTCTTCTTCTTCCTTCCCGTTCATCTTCATCATCCACCCTGCACCAAACAGCCGCTGCTGCTCTTCAGCCACCGCGTGGGCGTGGGGGCGGCAGGCCACAACTCGCGCACTTCAGAGCTTAGCTGAAAGTCAGTTCAGTGAATTTTCTGGTGATGGGCAGCCTATTCATTTATCCTAATTTTGTTTGAACATCCTGACTTTTAATGAATTCTGTGCATAACTCCAGTCTGCTGACTTCCGGTTTCGACCACGGCAGTCATACCAGTTTCCGGTTTAATGCCGTACGCGATCCAGTGGCGCCCCCAGAAATTTTTCATAGGGGGGGCCAAATGGGGCCACTGAAATCTTGGGGTGGCACACCAAAACCAAAAGCCATGACCAAATTTGGGGAATTCTATGCTGCTGTTGTAGTGTACTGTATAGGCTAGTGGAAAACTGTCAACATGAGAGTTAAGAAACATATACATTATTGATTTAAATGAACAGCGCCTGATGTAAGATATCAGATAGAAGCATATTATGCATAATCAGAAGCATATTCTGCATATGGGACTCGTGGCTGGAGGGCCAGCGGGGGGGCCAGGGATAGTATCAGGGTGGCCGTGGCCACCCCTGGCAACCCCTTGGGGGCGCCGCTGACGCTATCATCAATGGCATATTGTTCGCAATGCCTACAAGACCTACCACGGGTAAGTGTCAACGACACGTACAGAATTTTCGACGCACTTTCCCCTGCAACCACCAGCAAACGGGTGACAGGTTTCAAATTGCACATGTCAACTTACATCCACAGAACAACTCCTATTCCGGTGTGGGAAGATGGCGGCGCGGATTCACATTCGCAGCGGCCTCACCCAGTACCGGTGTGGGAAGATGGCCGCATGAATTCAGGTTTGCGGCGGCCTTACCCAGTACCGGTGTGGGAAGATGGCCACGAGAACCCACATCACCCAGTATTGTCGATGCAGGGTCTTTGTCCATGTCTTGTCTTCGTTTGTTGGCTGGGAGAGCTGGCACCGGATCGGCTGCGAGAGCTTGGTCTGCTGCGCTGTGGGCCCGGGGACCGCAGCCTTGCCCGGAGCTGCACCCGAGGAAGTGGCCCTGAAGGCGGTCTGACGGGACGCGGAGGCGGAGGCGGGGCGGGCTAAGCTAACTGCGTTAATTGTGGTGTTTCTGATGTCGTCGTGTGGAGTGCAGGGAGGTGTATCAAGGGTTCTGGCTGGGAGAGCTGGTGCTGGATCGGCTGGGAGGCCTGGTCTGCTTCGTCTGGTTGCCACAGGGTCCACGGCCCCTGCCTGGAGCTGCACCCGAGGAGGAAACACGGAGGGCGGTCTGACAGGGTGCATAATCGGGGCAGGCTAGGCTAACTGCTAGCCCATGCAGACCGGCGGTTCCGAGTCATCCTGGCTGGTGTTTGTTCCCTTGGACGGTGATGTTTTGTTTTGTTGGTTTGGATATATGCGTTCGTTTGAATCTGTGTGGTGCTGTAGTTGCTGTCTTTGTGTTGTGCTGCTGTGGGCTGGGGAAACGGCATCTCGTCTCACTTCGTGTGCACAAGCTCATGAGGTGAAACGACTAATAAAGTGTTCCTGACTCCTGACAATTACAAGGGTGAGTAATTACCAACGCTACGACGGAAAACAAGTTGACAGACATCAAGCCAGGCTGTAAACTAGGCTAGGATATAGACTATAGACTATAGACTAGGATATAGAGTATAGGTCCTGCAGGATATAGACTCTAGACTAGGATATAGACTATAAGATATAGGATATAGACTATATCCTAGTCTATAGTGTATATCATAGTCTTTTTCCTGTAGGATATAGACTGTATCCTAGTCTAGAGTCTATATCCTATAGACTATAGACTAGGACATAGACTATAGGATATAGACTCTAGACTAGGATATAGACTATATAGGATATAGTCTATATCCTGTAGGATATATTCTATAGTCTATAGAATATATCCTACAGGATATAGACTCTAGACTAGGATATAGACTATATAGGATATAGTCTATAGGCTCAGTACTGACATTTATCCGAGGTAGAGGTTGTAGGCCAGTGAGATGGCATACGGCATTAAACCGGAAACTGGTATGACTGCCGCGGACTACAGTTGTGCCCGGAGTGCATTGCCCGGATGTGGGGTACCGGGCTGTTTGTAAACCGTATGTCATAATAAAAGCTATAATGTCTTTTGCGTACACGCCTCTTACACTTTTGCATCGTAAATAGACTTCGTTAAAGTGCATCAGGTTACTTACAGGCACGTCTGTCTTGTTGCTTTTCGTGACTTTTAGGAGCGGAAGTGTGACTGCCGCCATCATGAACGCTGCAGCTCTTCTTCTTCTTCTGCTGACAGCGAGTTACTTCACCTGCTCCTCGTCTACATGCGCCCTCAGCAGAGCAGGTCGAGTCATTACAATAACAGGATTTGTCTGACGTGTGAATGAATGAATGAATCAGTGAATGAATCAATGAATGAATGATTTGATTTGTTCTTTACAGGGGAATGATCTCATGGGATTATTGCACTGGTGCGCAACATGTTCACCTGTTTTGACTGGCGGATGTTGAGGAGCAGCGCTCCTCAGAGTGGCTTACAGTCTGGGCCCCGGTGTATTTCACAAGGGACATCGTGCTAAAAACCATTCATTCACTGGCTTTCTATTATATTTAACAAATGACACATCTTCTACTTGCATCTACTTCTGTTGCTTTATTTATTCCTTCATTTCTGTTATTTCCTTGTGTCTGCTCTGCTTATACCTGTCTTTATCTGTCCTGCATGTATTCCTGTCTGTACAGACAACATTCATGTGCTGCAGCTGACAGCCTGATGTCATCATTAAGCGTGTGTGTGTGTGTGTGTGTGTGTGCCAAACACTAATTTCAATAAATTCCGTGCCATGTTTTTGGTTGGAGGTGAAGTAAGACGTGTTTCATACGATTGAAAATCTGCATTCTCGTGACTCTTGACGGCATGTTGTTAGGCCCAGTGTGCTCGGTCATGGGTATTGTTCCCTGCTGAGGACAGAATCCGTTTTTACTGCCATGGAATTCTTCTCTTAGCTCCATCCAATGGCTCCTCTAACAGTTCCTACTCTGACAGGATG
The DNA here is from genome assembly GCA_022114975.2 of Lampris megalopsis. NCBI lineage: Eukaryota > Metazoa > Chordata > Actinopteri > Lampriformes > Lampridae > Lampris > Lampris megalopsis. The sequence goes on from JAJHIY020000809.1 coordinate 79,571, forward strand.
GATGGGGGAGGTTGATCAGGAACAGGTGAACCTCGTCGTACCGTCGGGCAACCAACTCTTCCCTTTACAGCTCTCGTCATCCTCCTCCTGGCCCGCTTGATTCATGCAATGTCTACACTAGCTTAGTCCAATTCAGGGATGGGCAGCACAGAGACCCAGTGGTTAGCGCTGCCACCTCACAGCAAGAAGGTCCTGGGTTCGAACCCCAGGGTAGTCCAACCTTGGGGGTCATCCCAGGTTGTCCTCTGTGTGGAGTTTGCATGTTGTCCCCGTATCTGCGGTGGGTTTTCTCCGGGTGCTCCGGTTTCCCCCACCACCAAAAAGACATGCATGTCAGGGTGAATACTCCTGTCTGTGCCCCTGAGCAAGGCAATGGAAAGAAGTGGAGTTGGTCCCCGGGTGCTGCAGCTGCCCCCTGCTCCTATACAATAGGATGGGTTAAATGCAGAGAAAGAAATTCCCCACGGGGATTAATAAAATAGCTCAAAGTAAAAAAATGAAATCTTAGCCATGTGACCCAACCATCACAAGGCCAAAACTCACAATAGCTTTTAGACCAGTCACACATGATGTGCTGTTTGCATCACCCAAGATGCATGTCGTTGGACGGTGGAAACCATGAGTATCTAAAGGAAACCTATGTGAAGGTGCAAACACTCATGAATGGCCAGGGTCATAGCATGCCTCATGTCGCCATGAGCCATCAGTTCTGCCCTGCTACAGACTTATTTTAGCTAACCACTTCTGTTGCAGGAACCTTGGAATGTGGAATAATGGATTATAGAGTCTAACGTGGATTCCTCCGCAGTGACATAAGCTGAATACCTCTTGGTCCACAGGGCAAAAGGAGCTGAAATACCTGATCGAGCCGCTTGTATACGCTGAGGTCTCCGGCCGCAGGGGAGAGAACATCACCCTTCCATGTATTCTCAGAACCAAACCAGCTCATTACAATGTCAAATGGACCAAACTGGAACCAGAACATGTGGGACCACAGAACATTGTCATTATATCAAACGGACACACCTCCAAACCCTATGGTCAAATTGGACCACGAGCTTCTCTTCGGCAGGCTCACCCCATGGACGCCTCGCTGCAGCTCCACCATCTTGAGCTGGAAGATGGAGGCAGGTATCGCTGTGAGCTGATCAACGGCATCGATGATGAAAACGTTGTTGTCCCTCTTAGGATTGAAGGTAACGTGAAGATATTGATTATCCGTGATACAATTGTTTGAAGCTTTGTGGTGTGCCTCCTACAACTGGGCTGTGGTCCGGCATCTGGGGTGGATCAGGGCATCTGGGGCGGATCAGGGCATCTGGGGCGGATCAGGACATCTGGGACAGATCAGGGCATCTGGGGTGGATCAGGGAATCTGGGGCGGATCAGGGTATCTGGGGCGGATCAGGTCATCTGGGGCAGATCAGGGCATCTGGGACGGATCAGGACATCTGGGGCGGATCAGGGCATCTGGGGCGGATCAGGGCATCTGGGACGGATCAGGGCATCTGGGGCAGATCAGGGCATCTGGGGCAGATCAGGGCATCAGAGAATTTCTACTGCAGGAATTATGCCAAATGTCATTAGAAACTGAACATCTTATTATAAAACTGTAGATTGACTTAATATATGTGAAGGACATGCCAATGCAGCCTGCCAGTATGAAGGAGTGGATTTACTGTGGGGTGGTGCAGGGAGAAACTAGGAAACCACAAGAGAAGGTTGGAATTACAGAGTAAGAAGAAACCGTTTTTATTGTAAGCATCTCAAATCAGCACTGACCAGGTACCGTTTACTTCCAGGGGTTGTGTTCCCATATCAGAGTAAAGACGGCCGCTACAAATTCACTTTCGAGGAGGCAAAGAAGGCCTGTGCTGAGCAGGACGGCATCTTAGCCACATTCAAACAGCTCTTCACAGGTAAGTATGTATGAATGTATGTATGTATGTATGTATGTATGTATGTATGTATGTATGTATGTATGTATGTATGTATGTATGTATGTATGTATGTATGTATGTATGTATGTATGTATGTAAAGAGTTGGTCTGTTGTTCCAAAGCCAGGATGGAATCTGCATTGTTCCTCCTGGATCCAAGGTTCCGCCTCTTTACCCTTGCAGAAGTGCTGAGGGGGGCATGGGAGTTTGACCAGCCAGTCTACATGTGTTTTGTGGACTTGGGGAAGGCTTATGACCGTGTACCCCGGGGCACTCTGTGGGGGGGGGGGTGTACTGTGGGAGTATGGGGTACCGGGGCAGTTACTGCAAGCCATCCGGGGTCCTTGTATAACCAAAGTGAGAGCTGTGTCAGCATTCTCAGCACAAAGTCAAACATGTTGTTGGTGGGTGTCGGACTCCACCAAGGTTGTCCCTCATCTCCGATTCTGTTTGTGGTATTCATGGATCGGATCTCAAGGCGCAGCCAAGGTGAGGAGTGTGTCCGTTTTGGGAACCTCAGAATTGCATCTCTGCTCTTCGCAGATGATGTGGTTTTGTTGGCTTCATCAGAACGTGACCTCCAGCACACTGGGGCGGTTTGCAGCTGAGTGTGAAATGGCCGGGATGAGAGTCAGCACCTCCAAGTCTGAGGCCATGGTTCTCTACCGGAAAATGGTGGGTTGCTCCCTCCAGGTTGGGGATGGGTTGTTGCCTCAAGTGAAGGAGTTCAAGTATCTCAGGGGGTCTTGTTCAGGAGTGAGGGTAGGATGGAGCGGGAGATTGACAGGTGGATTGGTGCAGCATCAGCAGTAATGTGGACGTTGTACCAGACCGTTGTGGTGAAGAGGGAGCTGAGCCGGAAGACAAAGCTCTCAATTTACCTGTCAATCTTGGTTCCACCCCTCACCTATGGTCATGAGCTTTGGGTAGTGACTGAAAGGGTGAGATCGTGAATACAAGCGGCTGAAATGAGTTTCCTCCGTAGGGTGTCTGGGCTCAGCCTTAGAGATAGGGTGAGGAGCTCGGACATCCGGAGGGAGCTTGGAGTAGAGCCGCTGCTCCTTCATGTTGAAAGGAGCCAGTGGAGGTGGTTCATGCATCTGATCAGGATGCCTCCTGGGCACCTTCCTTTGGAGGTTTACCGGGCACGGTCAACTGGGAGGAGACCCCGGGGTGGACCCAGAACTCACTGGAGGGACTACATGTCCAGTCTGGCCTGGGAACGCCTTGGGATCCTCCAGGAGGAGCTGGAGGGTGTTGCTGGGGAGAGGGAGGTCTGGAGTGTCCTACTTAGCTTGCTGCCACCGTGACCCCACCCCGGAGAAGCGGCTGAAGATGAATGAATGAATGTGTGTGTGTGTGTGTGTGTGTATGTATGTATGTATATATAGATATACATATATATATATTTTATGTCATTGTATATATAAAAATATAAATCATGGCAAATTCCTCTCTCAGTATCTGTGAGAGCACATTCATATAATTCAGAATATTGTATCTCCACACAGAAGTGTGTTAATCCATGAGACAAGATTAATCTGTTGTTGCTTTCTGCTGTTAATCTGTCACTTAACCAAGACTAAACGACAGATTATTTCCCAGGTTTGTAAAGATTCATGTAGTTATTGGTGTGCTGTGTGTGTGTTGCTGCAGCCTGGACCGAGGGGCTGGACTGGTGCAACGCAGGCTGGCTGGGTGATGGGACGGTCCGTTATCCCGTCATCGTTCCACGGGCCCCGTGTGGAGGAGAGCTCGCGCCGGGCATCCGCAGCTACGGACTGAGAGACAAAACTCACCACCGCTTTGACGCTTTCTGCTTCACTTCAGTGACATCTGGTGAATGCTTAAACAGCCAATCACACGTCATTCTGCAGCTGACCTGACCTCTGCAGCTGACCTCTGCAGCTGACCTGACCTCTGCAGCTGACCTCTCTGCAGCTGACCTCTCTGCAGCTGACCTGACCTCTGCAGCTGACCTGACCTCTGCAGCTGACCTGACCTCTGCAGCTGACCTGACCTCTGCAGCTGACCTCTCTCTGCAGCTGACCTGACCTCTGCAGCATCAACACAACCTCATACACTTTGGACCTTAGATTCAAATTACACTGGCATTAAAGCCACGCCCTGAAACAAACAAACAAACACGTTAAAGAGGCGCAGTACTGACATGTTTGTCAGTACGTAACTGGTCATTTCCACGCTCATCTGGCCATACCGGTGATACTTGACAGCAGCCTCACCATGTGTGTGGTTTATTCATTATTGTGCCGTGTGTGAGGTGCAGACACGTGTGAAACACCGTGTTGCCCTGACAACACACGTCACACTCCCTTCCAGGCGGGGTTTGAAACCCTGTCCTCGCGTTCGTCCCACAACAGGTCGGCGTGTAGAGCGTCTCTGTGAAAGGCCAGAGTGGTTTGTAGGAAGGATGTTGTAGTAACTTGAGCGTCACGCGTACTTTATCATAAGAAAGCTTTACTTAACTGGATGGGACCAACACATAGCCGAACTGCAGTGCACTGCCCGTCCGCGAGCACTGACAGGGCACATACACAACAGACTGACGGACACAACTCCTTTACTATCTGTGTGACTTCCTACAAGGGAACAGGGACCCCATAAAAGAATAACCATAAAACTAATCCTGTTTAACTCATTATGACACTTACAACAGATGTGTCTTCATGGGCTGCAGACACATCCTGTCTCTCCATCACCGTCTGTCGCTGGCATCATACGTCATATTTGTGGGACATAATCTGTCGCAATACTCTGAACGCGTTTTTCATCAGTTGTTGACCAATACCAATATGCTGATCGATATGTAGTGCAGCAGTCTCCCCAGTCAGTGTTTATGTCGGGGGAGTAACTTCCAGAATCTAAGCAGCGGGAGTTATAAAGACTGATGGATAGGACTAACTAAGCAGCGGGTGTTATAATGACTGATGGATAGGACTAACTAAGCAGCGGGAGTTATAATGACTGATGGATAGGACTAACTAAGCAGCGGGAGTTATAATGACTGATGGATAGGACTAACTAAGCAGCGGGTGTTATAATGACTGATGGATAGGACTAACTAAGCAGCGGGTGTTATAATGACTGATGGATAGGACTAACTAAGCAGGAGAGGCTGGACAGGCTGGTGCTACTCCCAGTTAAAACTAGTTAAAAACTAGATCAGATCAGCAGTGTCCCAGGAGAGGCTGGACAGGCTGGCTCTACTCCCAGTTAAAACTAGTTAAAAACTAGATCAGATCAGCAGTGTCCCAGGAGAGGCTGGACAGGCTGGCTCTACTCCCAGTTAAAACTAGTTAAAAACTAGATCAGATCAGCAGTGTCCCAGGAGAGGCTAGACAGGCTGGCTCTACTCCCAGTTAAAACTAGTTAAAAACTAGATCAGATCAGCAGTGCCCCAGGAGAGGCTAGACAGGCTGGCTCTACTCCCAGTTAAAACTAGTTAAAAACTAGCTACTACTCTCAAATGAAAGCCGATCAGCAGAACAACTGGACTTTAAAGATCTAATCATTGTCCCGACAGTGGCCATTTACTGTGGAATAAACACCATGGGTGTCAGTATCAGTACCCTAAGATGCACCAAAGTCTGACGTGGTACTGTACCTTTTTCAGTCACTGCAAGATAGTGAAGTTAGGTTAAGTCAGGTTAAATCAGATTCATGTACTCGGATTATAAATAACATAGAGTATGCTAGAACTCACACAAGTGATGCATGAGAGACAAAAGAGGAAAGGGGCCCACAGAGACTGCTTATGTGTAGGGCCCAGAATTTTGTGCAACACCCCTGGGTGTTGTAGAGCAGTAGGCGTGGATGAGCACAATAAAGTGTGTTGTTAAGAAACGCTGAAAACAAGTTCATCTGTGGGAAGCCGCTTGGCCGTCCAACTCATCATCACAAGACAGAATAAAAAACAGAGACTGGACTGCTGGACACGACACCTACATACACTGTCAGATCCAGTTTTTAAAATGTCAACAACGACAACCACGACCACAACATTAATAATAATGATAATGTATGAATGAATGGTGATGACTGATGTGGAACATGTGAACAAGCAGGATATAACACACAGATAATCCATTGCCAATAATGTGAGGTGACAAACAAATCCACACATCAAATTCAGTGAACACATCTCATATACATCAGGTTATGTGTTACATGTTGGAGAAGCAGTAGGAGGAAGTGTGCTCTTATTTTGTCCTGCCCCTTCTCACCTACTCTGAAGGTAATTCAGCTACTATACAGTACACACTGAGCTGTTTCTAGGTGGGAAAAGGCAGTTTTTGTGATTTGATCGACATGGTGTTCAAAGGAGCGGTTGCTGTCGAAAATGATTCTGAGGTTGCGGATGTGTCGGGAGGGAGAGGGTGCAATAATTCATGGTGAGGCAGAAGTTATGAGTGGTTTTGGTAAGAGATTTGGGAGTTATGATGATCATATCAGATTTATCCCAGTTTAGTTTGAGGAATTTGGCTTGCAGCCATGATTTAATTTCAGTGAGGCAGTTGGTCAGACAGAAGTAAGTTGTAGTGGTGATGGATTTTGTGGAGATGTAGAGCTGGACATCATCAGCGTAGCAGTGGAAGTGGAGACCATGACGATGTATGACGTTACTAAGTGGGGAGCATGTAAAGGCTGAACAGGAGAGGACTAAACACTGAACCCTGGGGGACGCCTTGGGACAGAGGCGCGGTTAAGTAGGTGTAGTTTTTGATGCTGATGAACTGTTGTCTGTTTGTGAGATATGGCTTTAGCCAGGAGAGGGCAGTACTGGTGATGTTGAGGGAGGATTCAAGACGGGAGAGAATGGTGTGGTTGGTGATGTCAAAAGCTGCAGTGAGGTCAAGGAGGATGAGAATGGTGTGGTGGCCAGAGTCTGTGGAGAGGAGGAGGTCATTGGTGACTTACTTTAAGGAGGGCTGTTTCTGTGCTGTGCTGTGAGTGGAAACCAGATTGAAATAGTTTGAACAAGTCGTTGGTGATGAGGTGAGCTCTGCAGTGGGAGGCGACAACACGTTCCAGTATTTTTGACAGAAAGGGGAGATTGGAGATGGGCTGGAAGTTGCTTATGATATCAGGGTTGAGACCATGTTTTTTGAGGATGAGATGACAGCAGCCGGTTTAAGTGTACGTGGCGTTGAGCCAGAGCGGAAGGAGGAGTTAATGATTTCTGTGATGAGTGAGGAAATCGCTGGGAGACGGTCCTTGACAAGATCGGATGGGATGGGATTCAGGAGACAAATGGAGCTTCTCATTCCTACCATAAGGTTAGACAGCTCCATTGGGGACACAGGAGAGAAATTGACAGGGGCTGAGTGGTAAAGGGGAGGAGGTGGAGAGGGAGGTGGAGGTGGTCAGGTTGCTGTAGATGGTGTCAATTTTAGTCTGGAAAAATGAAAGGAGTGTTATAAAATGTTCTCTTTTGTGAACCAAATGCTTTATATCCTTCAAGAAAGTGACCTAACTTCTTCTCCGTGTTCTTTTGTATTTTAAAAGTAGACCCTGTCATGAGGTGGATTTCCCCTTTTGAATAAAACCGTTTCCAGTAGATCTGCGGTCACCTCAACAAACCGCAAATGCTTTGTAATGGTTGACTGGATGTGTTTCCTTATTCATCTTATTGAATGCTTTTCTTATTCGTCCACAGGGTCCGTGTTATACATCAGAGGGCCATTCTCTTATGGCCAGGCAGTGCAGGCATGTAAAAATAAAATGGCTGACTTGGCCTTGGTAGGCCAGCTTTATTCAGCCTGGCATTTCCGGAACTATGACCAGTGTGATGGCGGATGGCTGAAAGATGGCAGCGTGCGGTTTCCCATCTCCACACCCAGGAAACGCTGCGGAGGACTGCTTGAGCCAGGAATACGCTCCTTCGGGTTTCCTAAAAATAACCAGAGTCTTTACGGAGCCTTTTGCTATAGGTAGACCAACTCACTTTTGAAATAGAGCTGCAAGCAGGGATTCTGGGGTTCAAGTCAACACAGACCATGAGAAGTTGTAAGCTTCAATAGCTTAATTAAAAATATCCCCCCAATTTGGTGATGTTTAGATAAACTGTCACTGATTTATGGCCAAATTTGTGCCAGGCCCATGCATGTTTTGGAACAGGTGGCGCCCCCTATTGAGCGATTTCAAAATAGTTTTGCACACGTGGTTCAACATTGTTCTGGAACATATCCTGCAAGTTTCGTAATGACTGGACAGATGATATCTGAATTATAGTCTGATTTGTGTTATGCCATTCCAATTTTTCGCATCTGTAGCGCCCCCTAGTGGTCTATATGAACGAAAATTTCAGGGTATGTTTCAGGTACTTATGTGGACACATTCTGCACGTTGTGTGAGGATTGGCCCGACGGTTGTTGACTCTGGTCTATTTATGTGCTGAGCCACACCCTTTTGAAGTTCATTGGTCAATATCTTGAAAAATACACAAGATATCAATAAGCTTTACACACATGTTTATAAGCTTGGTCCAGTAATAATCCACAGAAAATATGGCAGCAATCAGACCTACAATTTGGGAGGAGATGTCAAAAATGTGTTTTTCAAAAAGACTCAAAATGGCGGAAAATCGAGTCAACTTTAGTGGTCCTTCAGGCAGATTTGCAGCGCGAGGCTAGATGGATGTCTGTACCAAGTTCCGTGGAAATCGGACTTCAGGCGTCGGAGTTATGACTTCAAAGTTAAAAATTTTGACCTTTAATTATAGCGCCCTCATCAGGCTGTTTGGGGTCATAGTTCCTTGGCAGCAGTTGCACACAACCTCCAATCAATGGGAAAAATCTCATGTCTCTACCATTCACCATCTCATGGGAATTTGCACAAACATTTCTGAATAATAATAATACTAATAATAATAAATGTTCATTCCAACACTTTTATTTGGGACAATACAAATTCCTTTGACCTTTTCACTGAAGAAATATGAAATTAACAACACATGCTGACAGTTCTGGCGAAGCCTTTTTTCCTGTCTTTGGCTGTCTTGAGCAACGTGGCCCTTGTACGAGGAGAATGTATTCTGAATGTCACAGAGGAATCTACCTTCTTCACCTCAAATGGCTGTTTTACACGTTGTTTTAACACTCGGGCCGAGCCGGGAGAAATGTCATATCCCCAAAAGACAAAAGACTTGGGATGGACATTCCCACAATCCCAAGCAGCAAGCCTGTCGTGGCATCGTGTCAATAAGACTGACTGGGTTTCGGTTTTGATCCTCCCAGAAACCTTCATCGCCTCCATAAACGCCAACCTCTTCAACACGGGGTATTTACGACGGTCCTATATTAGATGAGCTCAGGCCATCTACTGGACACCAAGCCGGATGTTTCTGTCGACAACCCATTGAGAAATGAAGCGCTGAGCTGTACGGTCAGGCTTATCGTGTCTCCGCTAACATTAGATACTACTAGAGTAGACATTGTTGGATAATAACACTAGACGTGTGGATGTGACCTACAAGAAACCAGCCGGCCAGCCTGCTCCAGGGTAAAGACTCTTTAACCAGGCAGACGCTGGATAATCCATATGGTGAATACATCACAGGACATGGATTATGGGCCTACATCAGCGGTGGGCAGTCTTACCCACAAGGGGCCGGTGTGGCTGAAGGTTTTTGTTCCAGCCAGGCAGTTACACACCTGTGTCTCCTCATCAAGTTCCTCAGCAAAGACTCTACTGGTTGATTAGTGGGATCAGGTGTTTAACTGCTTGGTTGGAGCAAAAACCTTCACCTTCACTGGCCCTTTCTGGATAAGACTGCCCACCCCTGGCCTACATGAGCAATCGCGTCATGGTTCTAAACCTCTGCATTACTTTTTGCTAATTTCGTCATAATCTCAAAGTAAAATGGTGTCCAGTGTGAGGGAAGTATGACAGGTGGAGTCCTGCGTTGTGTTGCTGCAGCCAGCGGCCGGTGGATTGTGACGCGTTCAAAGCTGCTTTTGTGAGATGGAGCAACGCGGCTGGAGATGAAACCATCCTCCATGTCCGTAACAAAAATGTCACAGGTTAAAGAAAGTTAACAAGACATTAACCCCTTACCCAACACTGTAAATCACCCAGTTTAAGAGCCTCTGTTGCATGTACAGCAAGTAACATGTCCATGACACTGCTGGTTTAAATAAAGGTGCGGAAGTCTGTGATTGAATCAAGGTTTGTTTGACTGTAAAAACCAGCACCGTGTTCTTCCTCGTCCCGTCAGCACACTCACCCAATAAATTACGTGAACAGTCTGTAAATGTATGTTTGGGGGGGAAATGACTTGGAACTCTTAAACTGAAACATTCAAACTGTTTGTTAGTCTGTGAAGACCAACACATCGATGGACAGTACGCACTCGCAACAGAATCGCCCTTTTTCACAATCATCTCAGTTGTTATTGTAGCGAATTCAGGGGCAGCAGGGAACCGCCGCAGCCGGGACGCGAACCCGGGTCTCCCGCACCACGGGCGACTACGTTAACCAGTCGACTAAAGGATCAGACCTGTTAGCCAAGGGCTAGCGAGCCTAGTCATCCGTGGTCATTACAGTATTAAGATGACAGTAAAGAGCATCAACTTTAAGATAGCTGTCTCCAACATTTTATTCAGGCTGTTTCCCTACAATTTCATTACCGTTTAGCTAACTTTTGCTCTATTTTAGCCTGTACGCAAAGACAATCTTCGTGATAGTCAAGTTGACTATCTGTTTATGGCTTGACTTAAAGTCAAGCCATAAACAGTCAATCTAAACTCCTGACGGGGCGCCCCGGTGGCTCACCTGGTAGAGGGCTACCACATCAGGCTGAGTCCTTACCACAGCAGCCTGGGTTCGAATGCGCCCCGGGCCTTTTGCTGCATGTCATCCCCTCTCTCTCCCCTGTCTTTCCTGTCTCTCTACTGTCACTGTCTAATAAAGGCAGAAAAGGCCAAAACAAACAAATAAATAAATAAATAAATAAACCCCTGACCATGAATTTGATGATTCACCGCATAAAGACCGTTGCCTGAATACAGCAATATATGAGATTAATTTAGCAAAACATGTACTGGAATGTATAGAAAATTGTACATATGATGTCAGTATTAGTGTCTCTGTCATTGCTCCCGTTCTTAATCAGATTAACCAAGTTTAAATGTCATCTGAAATGTCTGCTGAGCCAAAACAAACAGAAACACCACAAAGAAAACTTGATCTACATCTATTGCATTCTGACTAGGACTACGCTTTCAAGACGCTAACTAATTCAACTGTATCTATACGCAATTCTCTCAGTTCTGTATCTACTCCTTCTGTTTTACTCAGCCATTATGGAGTCCATCATAACATCTTCTATTACAGTATTACAGTATTATAGTATGGTATGGTGGCACGGACAATCAAGCACGGAAAAAACTGCAGCAGATTGCCAACAAGGCATCCAAAATCATAGGCAACCCACTCCCCTCAGTTGAATCTCTACATACTCACTGGGCTGTAGAGCGAGCAAAGATCATCTCTGACCCCTCACATCCTGCTCATCGCCTCTTCCAGCTCCATCCCTCAGGGAGGCGCTACACTGTCCACTAAGACTAAACACTTCACAAACAGTTTTTTCCCCTAGCTATCAGGACTCTGAATTCCTCCCTATAGTCCCTCCTCACACACCACTCCCAGGCAGCATCCGGATGTGGGCCACTTCAGGCAAAGATGCGGCACTGATGGCCTTCTTCTGGTCCTGACAAAATGGATGTGAGCCTGAAGTGGCCCACATGTATAACAGCAAATATGGCCCAAATATGCCAAGTCACATGTGGGCCTTTTTTGGCAAAGATGCGGTGCTCTGGGCAACATGTGGTCTGGATGTGACCCTGAAGTGCCCAGTGTGGTAAATAGTAAATATGGCCCAAATATCACAAAACAAATATGGGCCACTTTTGGCAAATATATGGCAAATGCGGCATTGCTATGGCTTGGTTCTGGCCCAGATCTGGCAAACAGGAGCGGACCACCCAAGTGCCACCATTCCACGCGGTATGTGGGCTGGATGAAAGTGTTGGGTGTGGGACGGGTCCGGGCCACAGCAATTTTGCTCTCTGGGCTGGCATGCATACTACCATTCCCCTAATTGTTGTGTGTAATATGTTTGTTTCTGCTATTGTGTGACTGTGTTGTTGGTGATAATGTGCCAAGTGTCTGCTGTTGTCCATGGATGTATTGTGCTGGAGTTTAACATGCTGTACCAAAAACAAATAATAATAATAATCATTACATTTATACAGCCCTTTTCTAGACACCCAAAGTGCTTCACAGGGGGTAACTCACCTCAACCACCACCAATGTGTAGCACCACCTGGGTGATGCACGGCAGCCATTTTGCACCAGAACGCTCACCCCACGTCAGCTTGAGGTGGAGAGGGAGGACTCATTGAGCCGGCTACATGGGGGATGATTAGGTGGCCAGATGGAGAGAGCCAGGCTGGGAATGTTGCCATGTCACTGGGGAACCCCCTACTCGTTGTGATAAGTGCCATGGGATCTTTAATGACCACAGTGAGTCAGGACCTTGGTTAAACGTATCATCCGAAGGACGACATCTCCTACAGCGCAGTGTCCCCGTCACTGTACTGGGGTTTGATTTTTGTTGTTTTTATTAGGACCAGCGGGAAGACTGCCCCCTACTGGCCCACCAGCACCACTTCCAGCAGCAACTCAGTTTTTCCCCGGGAGGTCTCCCATCCAAGTACTAGCCAAGCCCACACCTGCTTAGCTTCCGTCATTTGGCAGAGCCAGGGTGCACATTGGTACGGCTGCCTGCATTCCACCAGCCTTGGTCATGTGGCCAATAAAACAGCCTAACCTAATCTTAAGGTGTACAAAGTTCAAACAGTTTTAGTCATGTTTCACACAACACAAAAAATATGCAACACGAATAAACCACAGACTACAATACAAAATTACATTTATTCGCCATTTCTTCATTAAATCCACTTTTAAACCATATTGTTACTACATTCATATTAATCATCTGTTACATTAGCTTGACAATTAACATTACCTGCATGGTTACTGTCGCTGGGTACATTACAGTATTTCTTTCTAAACTAGAAAAGGTTTCAGTTGATAAACTACTGTTATGTCTTGATGCATGCTCAACAATCCTCCAGGCAAGGAAACCACAGAAGGTTGAATCAGTTCATCTGGACACAAGGTTTAGGAGAGAAACGTTTCATCATCATCTACGTGACCTCTTCAGTCTCACCTGACAGCAGGTGTCCCCACGCGTATAAACAATACAGTGGCATCACGACTGTTTTTGAGGCTGCATCTACAGACCTGGACGAACTTACTGACACTGTGACCTCTTACATCAGCTTTTGTGAGGACATGTGTGCCCACCAAACCTTCTGCGCCTTTAACAACAATAAGCCCTGGTTCACAGCAAAACTCAGGCAGCTTCGTCAGGCCAAAGAGGAAGCCTACAGAGGTGGAGATAAGATCCGGTACAACCAAGTCAGAAATGCACTCACAAAGGAGATCAGAGTGGCAAAAATGTGCTACTCTGAACAGTTGGAAAACAGGTTTCCTGCCAATGACCCAGCACCAGTCTGGAGCGGTTTGAAAGACACGACCAACTACAGGAGACCACCCACCAAACTGCAGGGAAGCATCAACTGGCTGACGACCTAAATGGGTTTTACTGCAGGTTTGATAAGCAAACTTCCACACCTCTCACCCTCTCTGGCCACAACACACAACCAACTGCACTCCCTGCTAGCCGAGTGGCAGGGAGTGACTCAGCCCATCCCCACCAAACCCCCACCCACACTCAGGATCTGTGCTGAGGAAGTGTGCCAACTCTTCCAGAGCCAGAAGACCAGGGAGGCACCGGGCCCGGACGGTGTGTCACCCTCCTGTCTTAAAGGCTGTGTTGACCAGCTGGCCCCATTTTCACACTGATCTTCAACAGATCACTGGAGCTGTGTGAAGTCCCCCTCCTGCCTCAGGGGCTCCACTATCATCCCATTCCCCAAGAAACCCTGTATCACAGGATTAAATGACTAAAGGCCCATTGCCATAACGTCTGTGGTCATGAAATCCTTCGTGAAACTGGTGTTGGCTCACCTGAAGGAAATCACCCCCCTGCTCGACCCCTTGCAGTTTGCCTACCGAGCAAACAGGTCAGTGGAGGATGCAGTCAACATGGGATTGCACTACATCCTCCTCGACTCCCCAGCGACACACGCAAGGGTGCTGTTTGTGGACTTCAAATCAGCGTTCAACACCATCATCCCAGATATCCTCCACTCCAAACTCACCCAGCTCACTGTACCAGCCCCCATCTGCCAGTGGATTAAAAACTTCCTGACAGACAGGAGGCAGCTGGTGAGGCTGGAGAAAATCATATCCAGCACCTGGAAAATCAGCACTGGCGCCCCCCAGGGATGTGTGCTCTCCCCTCTACGCTTCTGTCGCTACACAAATGACTGCACCTCAGGTGACCCATCTGTTAAACTGCTGAAGTTTAAGGATGACAAAACCATCACTGGCCTTATCTGGGATGGTGACGAGTCTGCATATAGACAGGAGGTTGATCAGCTGGCCCTCCGGTGTGGCCATAACAACCTGGAGCTGAACATGCTCAAAACAGTGGAGATGAAAGTGGACTTCAGGTGGAGCCCCCCCATCATACTCAACAGCACGGTATCTATGGTGAAAACCTACAGATTTCTGGCTTCCACAATCTTCCAGGACCTCAGGTGGGCCTCCAACATAGACACTATCATCAAAAAGGCCCAGCAGAGGATGTCTCGTCTTGATGCTCAATAATCCTGGTAAGAAAATCAAAGAAGGTTAATCAGTTCATCTGGACACACCTTTATTAACAGAAACGTTTCATCATCATCTAAGTGACCTCTTCAGTATTGTTTATAAGGGTGGGGACACCTGCAGTCACTGTATTGTTTATAAGGGTGGGGATACCTGCAGTCAGGTGAGACTGAAGAGGTCACTTAGATGATGATGAAACGTTTCTGTCAATAAAGGTTGTGTCCAGGTGACCTGATTCACCTTTCCGTGATACTGCTACACAACTTGCAACCAGATATTAACTAGTTTTCCTTTTACACTACGTCAGTTATCTTAGTTAAAGTAGACTTCAGAAGAGGGCATATCAGCTTGACTATCTGGGTATGACTCTTGGTTTACTTTGCAGAAATAGCGTCTCAATAGGATGTAATATCAAGAAACAAAAGCTTGTGAGCGACAACCAGCATTTACACCCAGGAAAGAGTCCAATAATCACATATTACCCAAGATGCATTTCCAACGTAAATGTGACTTCTTGATTTTATCCAGATATAATCCAGATTGAAGACGCATGTGAAGGCGAGACCGTAATGTGTTATCAGTGTTAACACGGCTGAATAAGAAGCAGGGGGTGTGTAGAAATGGACACTGGCTTATACGTATGCAGATGAGGGGAGCTGAGGGGTGTTGGAGAGTGTATTGGAATAGTCTAGATGTTCATACAAATCCCTACAAAAGTAAAAAAAAGCCATGTATTACTGTAGGCATGAGTGGGAGAGTGGCTTCACTGACTACCAGTCAGACTAGCTGAAGCTGAGAATTCACACTTGTGTCACACTTTACCCATCGTAAGACATTATGACAAAGAGGCCTACGGCATTTGCAGTTCATGGATGGAGTCGGCTGGTAGCCTGTGCACGAGGAAGTCCATTACAAAGTGAGATATCTTATATTTAAAATATGGACGCCCTTACCTTCACTGCATTCGAAATGGTCAATATTTTGAAAGTAGAATGGTTTGTGTTTTTAAAATCAATGATGATGAAATTCTAACAATCACCTCGAAACAGAAATACAGCATGTTAGAGAGATTCTGCAGATCCACACCCATTTTAACAGCTGACTTCATGCTTCTGCATTCATTACTGTGTCAACATTACCAAACCAGGAAGATCCAGACTGTGTCAGTATTCTATTTTATGTTGCACTAACACTACGAGCAGTTCCCACGAGTCTGGACAGATGTAGGAGGTTGGGTGTTACTAAATATGCCAAATCAAACTGCACAAGCTGCGATTCTGCCATGACAAACCATGTGAGCCTCACAGACACATGACCACCTCTGATGGAATGCTACTATCTTCCTGTTTTATTGAGCTGCTGGTCTTGTTGGTTTTCCCAGGTCTTGTTTGAACTAGCTACAGTGAACACGGGGTATACTGATAATCTGGAATATCTTTTTTCTAATCTTGTACTTCCTCAAGGCTATCTAAAGATCTGTTGGCAGCTCTGCCAGACATTTTTCATTTCTCATCAGCTGTTAAAAAAATTCCCAAAACCCTTCAGGTATTTTCTGTGACCGTTCAGAGGTTGGAAACTGACATGATCTGATCCATCACGTTTCCAGGTTTTCCAGGACTAAAGGGACTCTGGCCTCCGCGCTCTAAGAAAAAAAAAAAAGGTCTCTCACGGCTGAAGAGTCTCTGGAGAAGCAGGAAAAGTGAGGAAAAGAAGTTCAGCACTGATGTTTTCTTCTTCACCTCAGGGTATGATTTTATTTTAGAAAGTCCATTTAATGTCCCAGAACTGTGGGGCAGCTTTGTCAGTGGTTTTGTCTGTGGCCTGCATGACCTCCTCATGCTGAGAAGGAGGCGTCGTCACCTGCTCCTCCTCCACTGGACGGGCTGAAACCAGACAAGCACACAAGGAGAGCAACACACAATGGAAAACTGTCCATATGGTGTGTCTTATGAAAAATAAGTATATTATAGTCCAGAAATCACTGTGGGACTGCTAACTGTGAACACTCTTACAACTGGATTTGCTGAGAGGTTAAAGCTGGGCTGTGGTAGTATGACCTGGGACATCACAGATCTGATTTAACATGTCCAACCTCAAACATCCATCCATTATCCAAACCGCTTATCCTGCTCAGGGTCGCAGGGATGCTGGAGCCTATCCCAGCAGTCACTGGGCAGCAGGTGGGGAGACACCCTGGACAGGCCGACAGGCCATCACAGGGCCCCACCACCACACACACACATTCATGCCTAGGGACAATTTCGTACGGCCGGTTCACCTGACCTACATGTCTTTGGACTGTGGGAGGAAACCGGAGCCCCCGGAGGAAACCCACGCAGACACGGGGAGAACATGCAAACTCCACACAGAGGACGACCCGGGACGACCCCCAAGGTTGGACTACCCCGGGCCTCGAACCCAGGACCTTCTTGCTGTGAGGCGACCATACTAACCACTGCGCCACCATGCTGCCCCCAACTTCAAACAACACCTCTAAAACAAGAAGGTCATTAAAGTATACCGCTTACGCAGTTTGACACATTTAAATCATTGAAAATCTTTTTTTTTTCTGTGTCACCAAATCAAGGATCAATAATCAATTAAAGCTGTCCTGTGGCACATGATCCACATTAACCAAATCATGAGCAAACAACGCAATTCACATTATTTCCAAGTATGTTTATGAAATATTAAATATGCTGTTCAAATTGTATGAAAGTATACATGTAGTCTACAAGCACGTGACACAATCTATCTTTCAATATATGTTGTGATATAGTCCATGTGATGCATCTATATCTAAATATATGTTGTGATATAGTCCATGTGATGCATCTATCTTTAAATATATGTTGTGATATAGTCCATGTGATTCATCTATCTTTAAATATATGTTGTGATATAGTCCATGTGATGCATCTATATTTAAATATATGTTGTGATATAGTCCATGTGATGCATCTATATCTAAATATATGTTGTGATATAGTCCATGTGATGCATCTATATTTAAATATATGTTGTGATATAGTCCATGTGATGCATCTATATCTAAATATATGTTGTGATATAGTCCATGTGATGCATCTATATCTAAATATATGTTGTGATATAGTCCATGTGATGCATCTGTCTTTAAATATATGTTGTGATATAGTCCATGTGATGCATCTATATTTAAATATATGTTGTGATATAGTCCATGTGATGCATCTGTCTTTAAATATATGTTGTGATATAGTCCATGTGATGCATCTGTATTTAAATATATGTTGTGATATAGTCCATGTGATTCATCTGTCTTTAAATATATGTTGTGATATAGTCCATGTGATGCATCTATATTTAAATATATGTTGTGATATAGTCCATGTGATGCATCTGTATTTAAATATATGTTGTGATATAGTCCATGTGATTCATCTGTCTTTAAATATATGTTGTGATATAGTCCATGTGATGCATCTATATTTAAATATATGTTGTGATATAGTCCATGTGATGCATCTGTATTTAAATATATGTTGTGATATAGTCCATGTGATGCATCTGTATTTAAATATATGTTGTGATATAGTCCATGTGATTCATCTATCTTTAAATATATGTTGTGATATAGTCCATGTGATGCATCTATCTTTAAATATATGTTGTGATATAGTCCATGTGATTCATCTGTCTTTAAATATATGTTGTGATATAGTCCATGTGATGCATCTATATTTAAATATATGTTGTGATATAGTCCATGTGATTCATCTATCTTTAAATATATGTTGTGATATAGTCCATGTGATGCATCTATCTTTAAATATATGTTGTGATATAGTCCATGTGATGCATCTATCTTTAGGTCTGTCTTGACTTTGATGTAATAACGGCTGTTAGCTGTCAGACCGAGTGGAATAACAGATGAAATAACACAGTAAATAACAGTATACTAGAGAGGTGTGTTCTGTACAGTAGTAAACAGAAATTACTAGATTAAATCCTCTGAGCCCACTGTGTCGATGATGGTCTGTCCTGTGTGTTCTATTGTTTTGTATTGAACACTGTTTAGTCTGTCTGCCTTTATGAGATCCATAATGACAACATGAAAACCGACAGAAAAGCTGGGGATGTGTATGACTGACAGGCAGTAGAACCTGTTTCAGAGAGGTTCACTCGTTGGCTGAGGCCTAAGAGGAGTGGTAAGGCATCAATCAATCAGATAAGATAAAATGAGATTTAGAGATTCTGAATACAGACACAGGGTTAGGCCTCCTACAGACTGTGTGATTTTAACAATCCTATAAGTTTATTGCAAGCCACACTGTGTGATATCGATCTAATAAACTTGGGTACGACATCAAGTGTGATGTATGTAGACTGTACGATGATAACGCCTACTGAATCGCAGGCTACGACGCAAGTCCATAAAAACATCATCAGTGCGTGTGCTGCATCAGCGCGTGTAATCAATCCACGCCGCCAGTAGAGCAACATGACGCCAAGCAGGAATCGAGCCCTTTAAATAGTCGCTGCGGCTCGTTTTGTTAACTCCATCGCATTTGGGTCACAGATGCTAACGGTGTGTTTGTTTGTGTTTAGCGGCAGCAGAGATTGTGCGTGGCGTTGATCAGTGCGTCATTTCCTGCTGCATTTCTAGACGTAGGTTGTAGCAGCAGTCACATTGTGAGATGGTCATCCTACATTTCTGACACTGTCAGGCTTTTGTCCCTGGTTATCTTTGGTCGCAAGACCGTAATAGTGGCTGTCTTTGAACCTGTCTCACAGTGTGATGTAGGACCACCGTTTTGGAGCCACGACCACAGATATTGCCACGTTTAGTCATCTTTTGCCTGAGACGGCCCAAACTGCAGTCTGAAGCTTGATTTTCTCTCAGACCGTTTGAATTACTCATAGCTGCTACATGACACTTTTCACATATCACTGAAAGAAAGTTGTCTAGCCTAACTTTAATTACCATGAATTTTATGGCAGACTCCAGGAAGAATAGCTAATTGCTAGTGCCAGCTATTGGGGGATAAACATGTACAATAAACCCTTAGTTGCGGTTTAGCTAGCTTACTAAGCTATACTAGACTCCTGATGGTGTAACCTGATGCCTTCTATGATTACCTCTGGCAGTTTAGCAAACTGGGACAGGCCATAGATTAATACATTAACTTGTCTAAACTGGTCTTCCATGTGAATACTCCTTCTGAAGTGTGGCACAGGAAGTGTTTCATCATATCCTGTGTACTGGTAAATATGGCCACTGATCTCACCTGGTGTGCAGAGGATCGTAGGCTCCTCCCACTTCCCGCTGGGCAGGCATCTGATGACCGGGTCAAATCTCTGCAGGAAACCCTCCTCACAATAGTACCGAACCATGGAGCTGGTCTCATAAAGCAACTTCTTCTTACCAAACAATTTAGTGTTGGGAACCTCCGGAGGCTCGCCACAGTAAGCTGGCAACAGCCAAGACAGAGAAACATCATGGCAAAATAAATGATAATAAAATGATAATAATAATACGATAATAATACGATAATGGTCTCATTATAGTACTTACAGATGCCCTTCTTGCAGGTATAGGAGAGATGATAATTACACGGTACATCGCTCCAGCGTCCGCCATCATGCCACACCATCACCACACAATCCTCCCCAGACAGGAAGTAACTGTCCGGTTGGCCTTTGTACCAGTTCTCATACAGCTAGCCGAGGAAGGACACAGTAAAGACGTGTAGAACGTGTTAGCTGGTTAGTTAGCCGAGTTTGTTGAGGTCGGAGAGTATTTGGTAGAGATTCTAAAATAAATGCGGGATTGCAAAATAAATTGTAGCACAAAGAATAGAATAGGGTCAATACAGCTCACCAGTGGGTTCCCATCTGACCAGCGGAAATCTCCTTCAATGGTTCTGTCATTCAGTCCAATCCACTGGTACTCCTTAAACTTGTCTAGAGACAGAATTAATAAGACAGTTCAGCAAGAGAGAGAGAGAAAGAAAGAAAGAATCACAATGCATTTGTTAAGAAACGCTGAAACAGAACTGTTACGTCAACAATGTTGGCTGAGTCCAACTGAAAACAAATTTAAATGGAGTCAAATCCAAATCAAGACAATGACTGTATTTAGAGAAGACGGGACCTGAGATAGAAAAGCACTTCCCAAGGAAAATGAGTGCATTTAATTAAAGGGGGGGGGTCCATTATTTGTGTTTTGAGGTGTTTATATCATTCTGTGGCTTTCCAGTAGTGTTCTCTATGTATTCAGATCCGAAAATTCAAATCAGTTGAAGTGCATATGTTTTAGCATCAGAATGCTGTTTTCGCAAGCCCGTCTAAAAACATTTCCCCATGTGACCTGCCGTAGGTTTCTGTGCTTTCTTTTAACATTTTGGTCACTCTCCACGCTTAAGCCGCTTTCAGAATTAACGCAATTTGCGCTGCGCTCTCCTCTGGGTTCAGCACAGAGGACAGAGCAAAAGCACGCTTGGGTGCAGGACTGGCACGCTGAATTTTTTTTCCTATTAATACAGGATTAAAAGTCCTCCAGCCAACAGTACCATTGATGTAGTTCTGCTCCTCGGGGGTCATGACGGATGTCAGATGACCTCCACACCGACGGCAGTGCTGCTCGGCCACCTCCCAGCCCTGCCGCCGGCTGAAGTGATGGTAGCAGGAACCCTGAAACTTCTCCCAGCCAGGCTCACATGCCTCCAGGTCTGTACAGGAAAGACAAGAGTAAAAACTCGGGTGAAGGCGAAGGTTTTTAACAGTAGGCAGACTGGACAGGTGAGTCATGTGGTAAGTCTAGTATGTGTACATGCATTGCATGTGAGGCTCTGTACAAAAGGTGAAAACAAATATCCTCTCGTACTACAATCAAGTATCTATCTATCTATCTATCTATCTATCTAGCATACACTGAATGTCATCAAGATGGCGTCATGGACGGTCGCCTCGGTTCTGTGCTCTCTTCTACTTTTTCTGTTTGTTCATTTGTTTAGTCTCCAGCATCCACTCACTGATCACATACAGCAGGAAGAACTTTTAAGTCCCCACCTGTCCACTGGACAAACTGAACAAACTTTTTTTACCGACTTTCATTAAACATTTTAACGAAAGTCTTGCCGAGGTCTTGATTGGTACAGCTCTGTGCGGACGAAAACGCTAAAGGCGTAAGCGAGCCGGAGCACTTGTTAAACTGCGACAACGGGGATTTGGAACCACGGCCCCGTCAGTCCACCTGGCGAATGTCCGCACTCTGGCCAACAAGATGGACGAACTGCTGCTCCTAAATGGAAAAAACCCAGACTTTTCCAGATCTGTCCCCCTGTGTCTCACTGAAACCTGGCTTAGTGAGCACATCACAGACAGTACACTTCATCTGCTGCAGTTCCAACTCATCCAAGCAGACCGCGATATGGAGCTGTCAGGAAAAAGACTGGGTGGCGGCATATGCTTCTACCTAAATGAAGGCTGGTGTATGGATGTCACAGTGTTGAAGAAATCATGCAGCCCTCACTTGGAGGCCTTTTTCATTGACTGTAAACCATTCTATTCACCGTGGGAATGTTCATCATTTATTCAGGTCGGTGTCTATATCCCACCCCAGGCCTGTGTTAAGAGGCATTAAAACACCCGGCTGATCAAATTACAAACATGGAGCGCAAATATCCAGACTCCCTACTCATTATCCTTGGCACTGATGTAAATATACTAGGTGGTGCAGCCGGTGCAGTGGCACCAGGGCCCGTCGCTAGGGGGGGGCCCGTCAATATTTCTGCATGCATTGTCCTAGTCCAATGTTACGTGTCTGTTTTGAGCATGTAATGATAGCTTGTTTAGCGCGCGCAATATCATTTACCTATCTAGCCTACTTAAGTAACATTAGAAAAATAAAATCAAGCAAGCAAGCATGAGTTACACACATAAAAGTGGATGTAAAAAGAGGAAGGAGAGCAAGGAGAAAAAGGAAAGCTGCACTGTGTGCTGCGTGCGTGCCAAATCATGCAATCTAGCAGGTTGTGAGTGTGATGTGTGCTCCCCTGTTACTGTCGAATGGCCAGGCTATTAGCTATATTACAGCCTAGGGCTTTGTTGACTTGTTTCATTGCCTTGTCGACTGATGTGGTTTAGAGACCGTCTGTTTAGGTTTCCCAACTCTGTCCGTGGTGCGTCCGCTCTCCGTGGTTCTGAAGTGGAGCCAATCTTTGACGTACTGACCTTTACAATAACCCATCTGTGTAAACGGTGTCTGTTACTTTGATATTTCTATTTTATTTGTTATATTTTATGCTGTGAAGCACTTCGTGATTGTATATCTGTGAAAGGTGCTATACAAATAAATTACTAAAATTACTTACTAAACCCACCTGTGGTGGTGGTGGTTTGTGTGTGTGTGTGTGTGAGTGAGTGAGTGAGAGAGACGGGGGTGGGGGTCTACAAGGGTTGCTTGCAGGGCCCATAATAAATATGTTACGCCAGTGATCCTTGGAGATTTTAACAGAGCAAACCTCAGTCATGAACTGCAAAAGTACAGACAGCATGTTAAATGTTCCACCAGAGACAAAAACACTCTGGATCATTGCTGCACAATATTAAAGGACAGTCCCGGCCGGAGCAGGGACCAGTTCCCCGTGGGGAGGAGCAACATCGGCCATGGTGGGGGGGTCAACAGGGCATCAGCTGATAGCATGATAAAATGACATGAGAGGTTTATGGGCCACCTCCGACCAGGTAGCCTGTGAGCTGGGAGAGGAGCAGGAGGACCAGCAGTGAGATGATGGGCCCCAGAGGGCGTTATTGGAGATGGCTGAGTTCATAACTGAGATTTGGCCTGCGTAGCTGCAGTGTCAATAAAAACGGATAAAAGAGAGTCCTTTTTTCGCAGTTCATCTGAGAGCCATTGGACATCATCTTTGAGGTTAGTAATGTCATTTACTGCTTTTAGGCTGTCCTCGCAAGGCATGGCAGTACTAAACTGGTTGATCGATGTTCACAGAAAAGGAAGCAGAAGTTAGCCGTTAGCACCAATAGCTCTGTCAGCTGAGGGTTGAGTCCACACAGTTCTTACCAGTCGTGCAGGGAGTCAGTCCAACAATCAACGATCGGGTAAAAAAATCCATAAAACAGAAAAACCATGAAATTAATTACAATAATCCAAAGGTCTCAAGGAGTTGTTAGAAGTTGTTAGAAGTTAAAAAGTAAGCAGAGTTGAAGCAGATGTTAAACGTGTGTTTAGATATTACGTACTGTGTCTCTGTGTGACATCACTAGACCACATACCTTTAGTGACAGGTGCCCGAGTTCAAACCTCCATGATGTGGCCCCACCTGTGAAAGTACCCTGGAGCAAAAGATTTCACCCCTAGCTACTCCAGGGGGCGCAACACTATCTGCCTGAACCAGCGTCCCGACTGGGCAACAGAGAATATACAGCATCAAAGTGGGGCTGTTTGCTATGGGTCTCCTCCGTAACCTGGCACAAATTCTCTTACTGCTGCAGTCGGGCCTCGGAGGAGAACTTCTTCCTTTCAATATAAGTAAAACATATCAAGACAGGGGCAGGGTCTGCAGACACTACTGTACCTGTTTGGCACAAGTCACCTCCATAAGTTGGCAGGCAGATGCACCTTGGTGAGCCGCCATCGATGCAAGTAGCGCCATTCAGACAAGGGTTCTCCAGGCAGGAATCTAGAGAATTGTGAACATGGTTGTTAAGTAGTGAATGCTGCATCTTGAGAGATTACAATAATAAAAATTATGATATATGCATTTTTGAAAAGACAACAGTTGCTTAAAGTTCATTGCCCACTGCCAATTGCCCCGCAGACAGATGCTTTCTCTAAAATGTTCTTTTCATAAGCAAATGCCATTCACTTGGTTAAACCCTGAATGAAATGAAACACTGAGTTTTACTTTCCTTAAAGATAACTGACCACCTTCCTGTTTTTGTAATTTTTGAGAATTTTCTGATTTTCTTTGACTATAAGAAAATGAAGCTAAGTCTAACACTTGTAAACTGATTCGAAACAGAACAGCAGAAGCCATTTTATGCCCTCAAGATGGACCGAAGGAAACAAAACTGGAACAAGGTCAATGCTAATGATGACCCTATCAAAGCCTACGAGGCTTTTCTGTCCACATGAACTGTGCTACATGGAAGAAACTGTCCACATGAACTGTGCTACATGAAAGAAACTGTCCACATGAACTGTGCTACATGAAAGAAACTGTCCACATGAACTGTGCTACATGAAAGGAACTGTCCACATGAACTGTGCTACATGAAACTGTCCACATGAACTGTGCTACATGAAAGGAACTGTCCACATGAACTGTGCTACATGAAACTGTCCACATGAACTGTGCTACATGAAAGAAACTGTCCACATGAACTGTGCTACATGAAAGAAACTGTCCACATGAACTGTGCTACATGAAAGAAACTGTCTACATGAACTGTGCTGCATGAAAGAAACTGTCCACATGAACTGTGCTACATGAAAGAAACTGTCCACATGAACTGTGCTACATGAAAGAAACTGTCCACATGAACTGTGCTACATGAAAGAAACTGTCCACATGAACTGTGCTACATGAAAGAAACTGTCCACATGAACTGTGCTACATGAAAGAAACTGTCCACATGACCTGTGCTACATGAAAGAAACTGTCCACATGAACTGTGCTACATGAAAGAAACTGTCCACATGAACTGTGCTACATGAAAGAAACTGTCCACATGACCTGTGCTACATGAAAGAAACTGTCCACATGAACTGTGCTACATGAAAGAAACTGTCCACATGAACTGTGCTACATGAAAGAAACTGTCCACATGAACTGTACTAGATGAAAGAAACTGTCCACATGAACTGTGCTACATGAAAGAAACTGTCCACATGAACTGTGCTACATGAAAGAAACTGTCCACATGAACTGTGCTACATGAAAGAAACTGTCCACATGAACTGGGCTACATGAAAGAAACTGTCCACATGAACTGTGCTACATGAAAGAAACTGTCCACATGAACTGTGCTACATGAAAGAAACTGTCCACATGAACTGTGCTACATGAAAGAAACTGTCCACATGAACTGTGCTACATGAAAGAAACTGTCCACATGAACTGGGCTACATGAAAGAAACTGTCCACATGAACTGTGCTACATGAAAGAAACTGTCCACATGAACTGTACTACATGAAAGAAACTGTCCACATGAACTGTGCTACGTGAAAAAAACTGTCCATTCCGAAAACTCACATCGGAAGGAAACTGGTGTTATTGGATGTCTGCTGTTATTGGGGCATTTCTCCGTTAGAGGGCGCTATTACACCAGAGCACAAGGCAACAGGCTCTGTGTCTATCTGTCAGACGTTTATGTGTGGTTTTAAAGTTGACCAGGCTTCAGTGTTACAGAGGTTGGGTTATTACTGCAGAACACCTCAGCATGTAATAAAGTTATCAAATAACTATTTGATATTTCAAAGGCTCATATGTGTCTGTGAACTTTATAATACCACCCACACAACTTACATCCCCTCGTTTAACTAATATGTCATTGGAAAGGCGTGGACTTTTGAAGATGCGGCTTCGTGTTCATTTGATTGTAGTTTTTTTAATTGTTTTATATTTTGCAGAGGACAGGATAAGATGGAAACTGATGATCCGCTGTGGAGACCCCTAACGGGGGCAGCAAAAGATGGTGGTGGTAGTAGTAAATTTTGGAAGCTTCCTGGAAGGTGTGCTGATGGAAGGCTTGGTTCAGATACAGGTATCTGCAGGGATCTAAGTGTGCAGAAGCTCTCTCTCTGACAAGGTTTTCAGATAAATACAAGTCTCCACCATTTGAAAAGAAATAACACCAGTATTAAAAGATGATGGTTCACAAGAAAGAAAAACTAATTTGAAAATATTACTTGCACATGTATGTCCTATGCTTATTAGATATTAACATTGTGTATGATAAAACTGATATTTTCTTAAAAGCAGGTAATGTGAAACTTTCAGAATAAACCTACTGTGCAATAAACCTACAGTGGAGAGGCTGATGCTGAGATCTGCTGTCTGTTAGACTTGCCAAATTAATCCAAACTGAAGATCGAATCCCTTTGTTTAAGATGATATGACGCAGCGCAAATACTTCTACTGATTTAGGCAGTATGGATTAAAGGGTGAATCTCCAACACAAAATTATCAAGTGTGTTTACGTTATCACTCACATCACATCCATTTAAATATTGACATTGTCAAATATCAAATAATATTTCTGGTGAAGCATCACCTGAAAGATCTTTGGTCCTTGGAACATGTGATGTGCTCATGGGTGTCGTAGCATTAGCACTGTTTAGCTCTCTCTCTTCAAAATCCTTTGCGTTTAGGGTGGCAGCAGTCACATTCATCTCATTATAGTTGTCCATGTTTGGGATTAGCACCGTTGTCTCATCTGGTTCCTCTGTAGGTGGGGGTGAGGTGGGGTCCTCTGATGTGACCTCCTGTTTGTTGGCAAACTCATCAGGTTCTTCAGGAGCAGGTGGTTCCCCGCTGTATTCCAGATTGGCGCGAGATTTCAGCAGCTCGGTGGGGGGGGTGTCCGTCTCCCATTTGGAGGTAAGGATCAAACTGGGGAGCACTGTGATCTCTATGCCTGTAGAGGGCACTCCAGTGCTGGACTCAGTTATGTGGGTCATGGAGGGACTTTGGGTCGTGTCTGGGACTTCTGGGACTTCCTGGTTGAAGTTCTCGCCTGAGGATTCACCAGATCCATTGCCCGAACCAGAGCCCTCCTTTCCAGAATGTGGCTCCCCCGCCTCCCGTCCACTCCCCTCAGACTCACCCTCCCCTTGTCCTGACGATGTCTCTGTGGTATTCTGTATGGAATTGACCAAAACCTCCATACTTTCCCCCAATCCCTCCTGCTCCACTTTATGCAGGACCTCTTCCAGATGTTCAGACCCTGTGATGGACTCTTTATGGGCATTTTCCTCTGCTTCC
Source organism: Lampris megalopsis (assembly GCA_022114975.2). Taxonomy (NCBI): domain Eukaryota; kingdom Metazoa; phylum Chordata; class Actinopteri; order Lampriformes; family Lampridae; genus Lampris; species Lampris megalopsis. Next base: position 107,325 of record JAJHIY020000809.1, read on the forward strand.
AAAGTAAAGGGGGGTAGGGTTACAGGGATGGTGGACAGCAATAAGGTGACCAGTTCCTTCTCTCCAACAGATCCCTCTTGTCTGGAGCCCGAGCCACTGGTGACCATGACAGTCTCTCCTGTTAGGATTCCCATTGGGTCAACAACGTCTTCATCCTGGTCAGCGGAGCTTCCCAGACCATTAGCTGACATTTCTGCTGAAGCCCCTTCAGATTTCTCCTCATCATGACCAACAGGGGCAGCGGTGACATCCATTAACTCACCGGACTGACCTTCAGTAGAATTATAACCTGTCACAGAGAAGGGTTATAAAACTCTGAATACACCCATGCAAATTGAAGTTTAATAGCTTCTTGGAACTTCTTTTAAGACTCATGTGAAGTTTACGGTGTCAAGTGACTGAAGAATTAACCCCTCATAGGTGACTTGACATGGCATTACTTTTACTAAGTAATGTATGATGAAAATCTGTGTCATTGCAGCACCAGGTGGTTGGATATAGATAGAATGCAACATATATAGAATACAACAGAAATTACATATTAGAGGAATATCTTGCAGTGATTTCCAAAGCAATATAAAATGTATTTTAGCCAACAGAAATGCAATAAGAATCATTTAGAATAACCTCAGATTACAGAGCACAATGGTGTTGTATTATATTGTCTATTATATAATATACTATATATACTATAGTATATATATATTACATATACATATATATACATATACATATATATACATATATATATATATATATATTCTATTTCATCAGTTCAGTTTATACGTTGTAACTGACAATGACAAAATAAAGTGGCTTTTTTTCTTTCTTTCTTATAAGTGTTTCCATACTCACTAAACTCAGAAGCAGGGATCATTGTGGAAACTGTGTAAGGGTCCATAGCCCCTGGGTTTGGGGTGACCAGATCAGCTATTTCTTCAGCAGAGCCGTCGCTCTCCCCCATCTGGATAGAAGATGATGGTGGCAAGAAGTTGGTCTCATCTGGAGGCATATTTGCACCCTCCTTTTCAGAAATGTCCTCTGTTGTGGGGTACATCAGTGTGGTGTTGTCCAAGTCTGAGGTTTGGGCGGTGGAGAGGAGGTTGGGCTCCTGGTTGTGAGACAGAGAAACAACCGTGGACGTCTCTTCAACACCAGCACCACTGACATCCTCCAGCCTACCTGTGAATCTCTCAGAGGCATTTGGATACACCGCTTCAGTTTCGGCCTTATGCTTCAAGTGTAGGTCTGAGGTGTGGTCCTCTTTCGAAATAATGCTTTCCACATGCACATCTGTATCGCTGTCATAGATCTCAGTTGCATTGTATGTTTTATTGCCACCAGATGCATTCAGTTTTTCAGACCCCTGGATGCTCTCAGGAATACCATGAGGTGCTGAAGGTGTGCCGCTCTCTGAAACCCTTCCCACCATGTTATCAGGAGCTGTTGTAAGCAAAGAAGATTCTCCGCTGAGAGTTGTAGCTTGGAACGTCTCTGGAGAAGATGTTGGACCTTTATGAGACTCCTCATAAGCTGAAACATGGAGGACCAAGCCTCGCTCTTCATCAAGGAGGGGATGATAGCTGGTACCCTGTACCGTTGCCCCAGTGTCCTTGGCAGTTGTGTTCTCTAGATGTTGAAAGGGGGCTGCGATTGAGGGAGGAGGGTCCGTAGTTAATGGTATCTCTTTGTTGTAGCCCACCGTTGGGCTCTGTGCCCCCGCAAAGCCTTTTTCTATCCCATGTGTCTCTGGGACAGGAGGGGCAATTGTGTGGGTATCTTGTTCCCCTCTGCCCCCCTGCACAGTCACCTGGCTAAGACCAACCTCCTGCGGGGAATTAGTCAGAGGAACCATGTCCTGGCCAATGTTCTCAGGGTCTGTGGCGAAGATGACCTGAGGGGATTCTGTATGAGGGCTGCTGTTGCCTGGAGTAAGGAATAAAATGGGAGAATGTGTTTTAATGGTTTACCTATAGCATGTGCAACTGAAATGACACCAGGATTTCATTTTCAAACTCAACTCATATCATCAATCAATCAAGCTGCATTTTCATAGCGCTTTCTAGCTGCAACAGCCACTCAAAGTCCATGTTTTTTATTAACTGTTTGGCAAGTTCGCACACAACAGGAATTTCACTCTTTAGAATGATCCATGTAAAAACACAAAGGTAGGAACAACCAATTTACAGCAGTAGCATCTAACAATGTCTGGCTAAGGTTGTCTATGTGAGGGATAATCCATGACAAGTTGTGTGTTAAGGATTTTAACACACTGCACTTTGTGCATTATACCATGGTCTCTTACCAAAGAATTATAATAAAATCATTCACCCCCCCCCTTTTTCTCCCCAATTGTATCCTGCCAATTACCCCACTCTTCCAAGCCGTCTCGGTCTCTGCTTGGCTTCACCCCCTCTTCTGATCTCGGGAGGGCTGCAGACTACCACATGCCTCCTCTGATACATGTGGAGTCGCCAGCCGCTTCTTTTCACCTGACAGTGAGGAGTTTCACCAGGGGGACGTAGCGCATGGGACGATCATGCTACCCCCCCCAGTTCCCCCCCGAATAGGCGCCCTGACCGACCAGAGGAGGCGCTGGTGCAGCGACCAGGACACACACCCACATTTTGCTTCCCACCCGCAGACACAGCCAATTGTGTCTGTAGGGACGCCCGACCAAGCTGGAGGTAACACGGGGATTTGAACTGGCGATCCCTGTGTTGGTAGGCAACGGAACAGACCGCAGTGCTACCCGGATGCCCTCGTATTCACTTATTTTTTGCTTACATTTTGGACTCAAAATTGAAAGTTTATTAAGCAAAAGTTAGCTGCTAAGCTAACTTGGAATGTTCAGTGTGCTTGCTACTGCGTGTTGCTATAGTTACATACAGACCCTACGGCTGGCGTATGAATTGAGAACAGTGATCAAACTACATGTATATTATGCACACTCTCCAGTCAGAAACCAGTATTCTCCATAAACATGGTATAGATGCATTCTAATATTCATATATCTAAATATCAGACAAATCTGTGTACCACTGGACTTCATCATACAGTAGTCATATGTGGAGTTATACTCGTGGAAAACATGGTATGCTGATAGGAAAACACATCAACATAAGTAAATCCAGAGAGGATCATGACTTGTAAAAGGACAGAAAGGGAATCCATGAAAGCATCCTGAGCATTCTATAGTGAACAACTCTCTCAACAGGTCGAGCTACAACAGCAGCCCAACTGTTCCACTAAAGTATGGAAGTATGGTGAGTATTACGCCTGCTGATGATGTGTTTCTCGCTTACTTCTGAAGCAGTACACGTCATGACGCGTGTGAGCTTCAGGGAAGCCCGTCTGGTTGCTGTGGCGGTAGACGGTTCTGACACCGGGCTCGCCCCCGCCGCAGCGCTCCCTGGGGGTCACAATTGGGTACCGCACGCTCCCATCAGCCAGCCACCCGGGACTGCAGTGGTTCAGCCCGTCATTCCAGGCGGCGTACAGCTGACCTGTGGTAGCTAGCTCCGCCCACTTATTCAGACAATAAGCCTTGGCTTCCCATAGGGTGAAACGCTCAGGGGAGGAGCCATGGAACACCTCGCCTACCAATAGGAAGAGAGATGGTTAGATACAGCTTCAACTTTGTTCACTGAACTGACTGTGAAACGCTTGATAAACTGTCTTCAGAAAGTGCTACACCTATTAAGTTCATTTAAATTATTCTTCTTTTTGTCCATTATTACCATCAATGTTCTCCACATAGCAGTACACATCGTACAGCTCATCAGGCTCTAAATGCCCATAATTCCTCACTCCTGGAAGTCCATCCATGTCCCCAAAACAGCCTTCCCTTGGCATCTGGATGGGATATCTGTGGCAGGAAAGTTTGGACAGCACTGAAGAAACACCAAGCACCAAAGAGTCCTATTCATAAAGGGCTGCGCTTATCTTAAGAAACACAAAAGAAAACAATATTAGACCCTATAAGTACTTCTGTAGTACAAGTACTTTTACTGCCTCCATCACAAACCAATCTGCCATTATGACAGTCTAACCTGTCCTTTTCATCTTCACACGTGGAACTTAAACAGAAAGTCAAACATGACTCTAGGTGCTCCGTACTGACTTGTTTCCATACTGGGTGGTCCCTGTGTTTCCCCACAGTGACAAATAACAGGTTTTGAGCTGATAACAGAAGTTGTACTTTGCTGAGAGTTATTTGAATATCATGCAGCATTGCTAAACAGGTGCTGGAAAGCAATGTGCAGCCTGTCTACACTCTAAATGTAACAAAACCAAAAGGCGGCTGGGTCTTTCTGGCTAAGTGGCCACTTGGTCCAGTGTGTGGACAGATGAATTGGGAGGACGTTGGGTTGTTTTCTTCGAGGTGTTTACCTCACAGTGCTGTCTGAGAGCCATCCAGCATCACACTGCTCGTATCCACTGTGGTAGGCTGCCAGGAGCTGCTCTGGAGAGGCCATATTTGCCCCAATCTCCTTGCAGGCTTCTCTGGCCCGCTCAAAGGTGAAGGCATACCGACTGGAAGCATCACGATAGTGGAACACCACCCCTGTCGACAGAGAAGCATAGAAACACAATTAGGTTCTTACTAATTTTTTGATCAAATGTTTAATTAAATTCTTGCACGTAACATGGTATGGCCAGCTGGCTGTGGTTTGTGTTCTAGTTCGGAGGAATGAGGAGTGGCTCACCTGGGTAATGAGGAACACAGGTATGTAGTCAGTCCGTGTGTGTGTGTGTGTGTGTGTGTTAGGTGGAGAAGCATAGGGACACAATGCCACACAAGAACATTTGTGAGCTGACTGAGGAGAATCCTTGTTGCCTGATGACTAGTAACTGTCAGGTAAGACTTTCCCAGTGAACATGATATGGAGCATGAGGTTTCATGTCTTCAGTGTTGCAGCCAAATGCAAAAGAAGGCCAGCACTTATAAGTTTGAACAAGATGTAATGTTTTTGTAATGTTTACAGGCAGATATGGCTAACCGAGCATTTCAAAAATCTTAGTTAATCTTACAGAAAACCTACAGATACTACAAATTCAACAGCTAAAACCCAGATTCCACCATGTTATTAGTTTGACACAGCAGCCCTGGTCAAACCACAATGCAGATCTTTAGGACTGGGATGTTAAACGTCTCTCAGCAGGGACCATTGTGACTGATGTATGTGTGGTTGAGAATGATCAGGTTTGTAAGCGAGAGTTTTCTGACTGAACCTGCTCTGACCAGTTTGTTTTGTTTTTTGTTTTTTTGTCTCAAGCTGACCCGATGCCTCGACCTCTGACCTTTTATCCTTTTATAGGTGGGGGCAAGCAAAAAGATGATTTCCCTGTGAGCATCAGACAAACAGCATATCACATTTCAATGTGACAGCATGATTTAGCTGCTGACAAATGTCTAGTCCAAACTTTATCTGTCCTGGATGCTATACTGCTGATATGAACCTTTGCGAACAACATCCAGCGTCTTGATTAATATGTTCACAGACGACTCCAGTCACAGGATCCATAATCTATTACTTGCTGGGTGCACAGAACGAGACAACCAATTCATCACAGCAGAGGATGTGTAGCATGATAAAGAAATGAAAATATGAGGTTAACTGGAGCTTCTTTTGTTTTTGTTTTTTTACCTTGAGTCCTCTCACAACTAAATCACTTGGTGCTAGCTGAACGCCGGTCTGCTCAGTGTTGACCCACAAATGCTTCGGCTGTCATTTCCACAGAGCACATTACAAACAACATCAGCTGTGTGTTATTTCATCTCATTTTAAATCCCAGAAACAAATTTTTCTTAAAACTGGAGGCAAAACCTGTTAATGAGGTAAAATAACAAAGACTGGTTCCATTATAATTTATTTGTTTCAAGAATTTTGTTGAATTGAGTTACATTATGTTGACACCAGGTAGCTGGATCTTCTAAATTTAAGCTGTATGCTTCATGTCTTCAGAGTGAGAGGACGCTGGTGTTTATGTCGCCACTTCTCAATCTGTCCTGGAAAGAGTAGTTGCTGCCCAACTCCAACAGCACATACTATCCAACCAGGAGCTCTATGAACCCCTCCAATCTGGCTTCAGAACACACCACAGCATGGAGACTGCCCTTATTAAAATCACCAATGACCTCCTCATTGAGGCTGATTCTGGCCACATCAGTATTCTCATCCTACTGGACCTCTCTGCAGCCTTCGACACTGTTTCCCCACACCGTTCTCCTCAACCGCTTATCTGAATACCTAGGCCTCACTGGTGTAGCTCTCTCCTGGTTCCAGTTATATCTCACCAACAGGAAACAGTTTGTCACCATCAGAGACTCCAGTTCCACCCTAGCCCCAGTCAACCAAGGCATGCCACAAGGCTCTGTGCTTGAACCCCTCCTTTACCATCTACATGTTCCCCCTTGGTCAGATCATCCGCCACCACGGTTTAAGTTTCCATTGCTACGCTGATGACATGTAGCTCTCTCAGCACTAGGCCATCCTCTCAGCTCCCCCCACAATCCCTTGTTAACTGCCTCCACCAAATAAAAATCTGGACGTCATCAAATCTACTCAAGCTGAATACCAATAAGACTGAGCTCATAGTTGTGGCTTCCAAGGGGCTGCTCTGGAAGGTTGGAGATCTTCTCCTCGACGTGGATGGCCGCTCCATCTGCCCATCCCCAGAAATCTGAAACCTTAGTGTCATTCTGGACTCAACCCTCTCATTCCAGTCACACATCAAATCTGTCACCAAATCTGCTTTCTTTCACCTCAAAAACATCACCAGACTCTGGCCATTACTCTCAGACTCCATGGCAGAGACCCTCATCAACGCCTTCATCACCTCCCATCTGGATTATATTAATGGAGTCCTTTCTGGGATACCTAGCAAAGCCCTAGACAGGCTTCAGTATGTGCAGAATTCAGCTGCCAGGGTGCTCACCCGCACCAAGCCCTGGCAACACATCACTCCCACCCTTGTCCACCTTCACTGGCTCCCGGTCAAATCACGCATTTCTTATCAAATCCTCCTCCTCACCTATAAATCCCTCCATGCCCATACCCCCCAGTACCTATCAGACCTCCTCAACCGCTATATTCCGTCCCGGAATCTGCGGTCCGCAGACACACAGGTTTGCTTTCCATCCCCCACACCAGCCTGCGGACTTCTGGGGATAGAGCCTTTAGTGTGGCAGCCCCCACCCTTTGGAACTCTATTCCAGCAGAGATCCACAACACCGCTTCTTTGGACAATTTGAAAAGACTACTGAAAACCTACCTTTTTACTAAGGCCTATGGTGTGTAGTCTTCTGATCGTTGTTTTAATCTTTTTTGTTCTTATTTAGTGTAAAGCATCCTTGGGCTCGTTGAAAGGCACTATACAAAACTAAGTTGTTGTTGTTGTTGTTAAGCTAACATATGTTTGATGAGTGAAATTATCTTATCTGCTATGCTGTTAGTTTGTTTTAAAGTAAAAACTAAGGAAATTGTAACGAGTGCAAAACATTTTGCAGTGATCCTTTATGTGCTTTGTCTTTTAATACTGGCAAGCTATCAAAATAGTAAAGGATTCTGCTGACTTGTTAGCACTGCTATTCTCTCCTATTTCTTCTTAGCTTTTAACCACTATTAAGTTTTTAACTTTTTAGCAAAGCCAACATGGTTAAGACGCGGTATTAAAAATTCATAAAAGCAGTTAAGAATGATTCACTGACAAACAGTATGATGGGAATCTACTCTTGCGGTCCAAGTGTGTCTTGTTACCACTTAGTTCAGCTTCTGTTCATTGACAAATTGATTGCCAATGCTGCTGGAGCTCTTGCACTTGTCAGCTTTAGCTATTAGCCTGTTGTTTTCACTCTGGTGTATTTCAACACCATGAAGAGATTATTTACTGGAATGACACATTCTGTTTTATTGCTACTTTGGATTTACACGTAGTCTTTATTTTGTTTTCTCCTTTATTTCTCTATGCTGTATGTCCTTGCTCTGATTCTTATGTGTTTGATAACATATTAGTTGATACAGCAGTTGACATCTGACCTTTGACCTTGACCTGCACCACGTCGTCTGCGTCCTCCAGGCCCTGCTGCACTTCACAGCGGTAGAAGCCAGTGTCGTTGTGTCTCAAGCCGTCCAGCCGGAGGGTGAGGTCAGCCGGAGAGGAGGCATAGTTCAGCAGGGAGGCTCTCTCTTTGTAGGCCTCGCTGACCTTCACCCTGTCACCGCGGGCGACCAGGATCTCGGTGTCATGGCCCTGGGACAGGACACTCCATTTGACTCGTGGCAGAGAGAGGACGATGTGCCGGCCGTTGGTGGAGGGCGAAGGGGGCGGGTGGGATAGGGACACAAGGCAGGGTAAAGTGAGAGTGCCCCCCAAGATGGCAAACACGGGTGGGGTGGAGGGAATGGAAACCTGGAGAAGCTTTGAATCATCTGGGGCTTCATGATTTTAGATAGAGAGGTAAGAAAATTAAATATTACACAGCTGTTGGAAATAACACTTTTGGAGAGTTAAATCAGCATTAATGTTGTCGAAGTTTCATAACCCTTATAATAAGGTAGTTTTCACACAAGTACCCTGACAAGTCAAAATTCTAGTATTGCATACAAAATGAAATATTATACATCTACTCTGTCTTCACATGGCTCAACCAATACCATTATGTTGGGTTTTCTCTAAGTACTCCACTTTCTTCCCACAGTCCAAAGTCGTGACAGTTTAACTGGATTCACACTGCACTGTCCTCCTGAGACAGATCTGGGTAGGTGTCTTTTAGGGGCAGATTTAGCCACAAAGCAGCACCAGCTATGCACCATGGATTTTATTTGATCAGGTCACATTTTGTTGCATCACGTCTTAATTTCACTAAAATACACTTGAGTAGAAGGTGACTTGGTAGGATCAGAGTCTTCATAGTCGGAGGTCAGCAGGGATTCTCAGAGCGGCGGCGGCCCAATTTGGTAAACAAAAGATGAAATCTGGAAGCCATTTTAAAGTCTGGCCCATTCGACTTACTCAGTGCAGCTGACATAAGAGCTAGCTGGAGGACTTCCACTGACCCTAACCTTGATTCTCTGATCACTGTCCTCCACGGTCTCAGTCAGGCCTGCACATGTCAGCGAAGCAACTGCGAATGACCGAATTTAATTAAAGAGAACTCTGCTAACATTAGAGGTCATGTTATGCTTACTGCATTTCCAGGAGTGGGGAGTGGTTGGGCTGTGTGGGGGATATGGGAGGGAGGCTTTACGTACCTGACTCCTGGCTGACGGCGGAGAAGGACGGAAGGACAAGGAGACAGATGGCACACAGCAGCAGAGACAGGAGCTCCAATCTGTGGGAAAAGAGAGTTGAGTCTGTGTGTGTGTGTGTGTGTGTGTGTGTGTGTGTATATGTATATATATATATATATATATAGCTCCATCCATCCATTATCCAAACCGCCTGGAGCCCTGTGATGGCCTGACGGCCTGTCCAGGGTGTCTGCCTTCCTGCATATAGGACTTTGTGTGTGTGTGTGTGTGTGTGTGTGCACACTATGGAGGGTGGTGTGGGAGTGGGAGGCATTGGAGGACACAAAGGAGAGGAGAAAGAGCCAGGCAGAGGGAGGGAGGAGTGAGAAGGGGGGAGCATTGAGGGGCGGAAGGAGGGAGGAGGAGTGAGGAGTGAGAGTGAGGAGGGGGGAGGAGTTGCAGCATTTGAACACAAGGAACATGAGAACCACAAAGACATCCAAACAAGAGAGTGGACACAGGCAGAAAGTGACAGGCTGAGTTGCTGAGCTCCTGTGTGACGGACTAAACACAGACAACACCGAGATAAAGTTCAACCATGTTGATTCATGAAGGCTCAGAGCCATTCATCAGCCTTACACTGATGTCCTGGCCAGTGGGCAGCGTCCAGCTCTCAGCCTCCGGCAGGATGAAGGCCATGGACACACACTGTGACTGGTGCTGCTGTGAGACACACAGGGCAGTGCACTCATCCATTACAGGGATGTTAACACCAACACAGGCTACACACACCGAGGATGACAAGTACACAAACTATACAAATCAGTGGATATCCATCCTGCATATGCACTGATTTACAGGCAGGAGGCATTGATAGTTTTGTTTTTTTTAACTTTGGCCATACAGACTATCGATCAAAATCATACAAATTTAATATTTACTGCTGATGCTAAAGTTAATGAACTAGATAGATAGATAGATAGATAGATAGATAGATAGATAGATAGATAGATAGATAGATAGATAGATAGATAAGGAATCAGGAACATTTCATTTCACCTCATGCACTTGTGTACATGAAATGACGTGAAATGCTGTTTCCCCCAGCCCACAGCAGTACAACCCAACAGACAAAAACGCATCCAAAAACTACAAGAACACACATATCCAAACTAACACATATATCACAACTAAAAAAAGCACTGTCCAATTAGGTTGGGCATCGTTTGAATTTTAACGATTCCGATTCCGATTTTTGATTCCGGTTCTTAACGATTCTTGGTTCCGGTTCTTTGAGAGGCGGGGTCAAAACAGGTCACGTGCCTATTTCACAGAAGAAAACGTTATTTTAAAAAAAGTTATACAAGCCATTCTGTTAAGAACGGGTCACTCGTGTGAATGTCTCATTCGTATCTCATTCTTTTTCTCCCTATTGAAGGGTTTATTTGGGGGGGGTTGGATGTTGTTCCTTATCTGATGAGAGGGTCTAAGGACAGGATGTTGTGTTGCTGTAAAGCCCACTGAGGCAAATTTGTAATTTGTGATATTGGGCTATACAAATAAAATTGACTTACATTTACAACAACTGTCTTCATACATGGAGATGAAGAACTAAAGACAGTCACACCCTGGTCCGGACTACCAGGTCTTAAACTCCTTAAATTAAAAGTTCTTGTTTAGAAAAATGAGCATATCGGCCTTCTCAGGGTGTATACGCGAGCGTTCAGTGTTGTGTCCTGTAAAGTTTATCTTGTGCCGCCGCTAGGAGGCACTGCTGGGTAACGACAAGCGTGTTGTACGTTAATACAGTAAGAAGAAGAGAATACAAGATGGCGGCTAGGCGTGTTCAGTCTACAGGACCTGCTGAAATTCCTCACTGAAAGCTACTAGCGCACCACAACCCGGCGACGAGCCTTCTGCTGCCGCCTGGCCGACAGCATGCCACACTTCTCCGTCCGCATACCGTTTATAGCAGTTCGCTCATGTATAAGCTGTTCGCTGTTGTGAAGAAGACACACGCTATTTACATTGTCACCGACCCAGTTGCGCCGAGGCGCTGCCCGCTGAGTGCTCGCCTCGGGGTCGGCTGAAGAGGACGCCGCGGCAGGAGCCGGAGACCGGCGCGGTGCCCAACACGGTCCGCTGGCTCATTTGTACACCGTGTAGGGGCGAAGGTGTGTGGCCATATTTGTTGTGCGTCCTCCCTTGCACGAACTCATTCCGCCACGCAGGCGTTGCACTGCCACTTCAGACCGCCGCTTGCTCCGCTCCGCGATGGCGCACATTTAACTTGCGGAGGCAAAAAAACCCCAAAAAAAACTTGCGGAAGCGGAAACTACGGAAGCTGCGTGCCGCCATCAAGGAACCTGAAACTAATCTCAGCGTGGGTGACATTTATTTAGGAACCGATAGGCAGAATCGAAATTTGAATTTCTTAACGATTCCTTTGGAATCGGAATTTTGGAAAGTGGAGCCGGTTCTCGATGCCCAACCCTACTGTCCAAGGGAAGGAGCGCCAGCCAGGATGAATGTCGGCACCGCCGGTCTGCTGGGCTAGCAGTTAGCCTAGCCCAGCCGATCCAGCGCCAGCTCTCCCAGCCTTCAAACGAAGACAAAACTTAAGACGTGGACAAAGACACTGCATGGACGGTACTGGGTGGGGCCGCTGCAAACGCGCATGCGCGTTGCCATCTTCCCACACCGGAAGCGGATAGACGGCTCCACGTGACCGGTGTTGGCTGTTCTTGTCCTCATACAAACTAATAAAGCAGTATTGAAAAGTAACAGTAGACATGACGTCACAGTAAAGCCATTTCATGACAGCCGTCAGCAGCACGTCTTCACGGATGAGGCAGCTGCAGCGCGAATGAAACAGGACTGATACAGTTTGAAGTGCAGACACAGCACAGTACTTCCTGCTGCAGAGTCTTTTAGAGGAGCAGAGGACTTGTTCTGTTGGTTCTGGTGTTTCAGGACGACGTGTGTTTGTGTAGCGTACCATCACCGTTACTCACATCATTCTAATCTCACTGAGCATTTATTATTATATCATTAGTATATTCTAACAGAGAAAATGCTGAGCATCTCATTTAACACCTCTATCCCGGTATCACCTTCTCTCACACACACACACACACACACACACACACACACACACACACACACACACACACAAAAGCCTTTGAAGAGAGGGAGAGAGAGAGAGCAGAAGAGACGGGGGAGGGGGAGAGAGAGAGCAAACGAGAGAGTGGAGAGAGAGAGAGAGAGAGAGAGAGCAAAAGAGACGGGGAGGAGAGAGAGAGAGAGAGAGAGAGAGGGAGAAACTTCCTGTGTGTCCTCAGTCCTCTCCAGCTGGCATGAGTCAGGTTTTGGGGGCCAGTAAGTGTGAGCTGAATGCTGATGGTCCTAAAAAGTCCCGCTGGAGGCTGAGGTGAACGCCCAATGTCCGACTTAACTGGTTTACCATTATTTCACCTCCTTTTACACTGGTCAGCTGGGAACTCCAGCCATCCTTCACCTCAGCAGTACAAAGACACAGAGTGACATCTACTGCAAAGGTTTATATGGACCCCAAGTCTGGGTGAAATGACTCCCACAAACTGGCCATTTTTCCTCACTGATAAACGTCCTTCTGACAGACTTCTGCCCAATTACATCAAGCTAACCCTTTTCATGGCCTTTTTTCTGAGACCATTATTTCTTTCTTGTAAAATGTGGTTGCAGTGATATTCCAGGTTTTAATCTAGTCTCTTTTCAAATATTTTAAAGATCCATTCCAATGAAAATCCTGTTCTCCATTGTTGATGTACGTTTAACAGAAGGTTTATTAAAGTTATCCAAAATATCAGAACTGCTGCTGTAGTGACAAAAACTCCTCCTGCTTGTCAACATAACTGAACCCTTTTCAGAAAGCCAATCAGCTTCCGGTAATGAAAGACATCATCCAATATTGTGATTTGATTGGACGGTCAATGAATCCTCGTCATCACTCTGTCAGTTGGTCTGTTTTTGAATAGTTGCCTAGCAACATCGTGCTAGTTAGCCAGCTAGCCAGCTTTCAAGTCTTGTGAAGTCAGCCTGCTGAGAACTGTCTGTTTTCAGACAGGGGGCGCTAACACAGTCACAACAAATTAAATGGTACTTCTGAAGATGAAGACATGACTCCTAACATTACTATTACAGCGTAAAACCAACCTGACTGAATTTAAATCATTAGAATGGCTCTATATGGAGAATATTTAAGGAGCTGCAGCTCATTAAGGTCTTTGGAGAATTCATTAACGAAAATTAGGATTTTAGTCCCACTCTGGATTATAAAGTGAACATAGAATCAGCTGCACCGTTATGCAGCAAACTTTGTAGTTTAAGCAAAAAGAGACCCAGTTTTTCAACTACTTTGTATTTTTACTTTTGGTTCACTGAAACATTTATGACTTTCTATTGTTACGGTGTATCATCTGGAAACAGCTCATGAGCACCATTACCGTCGTGTGTTGAATAAAGCTATTTAATTCCGATCAAATCAAAGTATCTCCACTGTCCCTTACAGGGAACTTAGTCTGCAGCCAGTGTATAAAACTCTCACGCACAAACAAAACTCACAAACAGCAAGGCAGAACTGACACATCACTGATGGACAACAGCGGGCAAGGAGAGCCAAAGGAGTTCAGATACACAGACCAAGGAAACAAGCGGTCTGCGGACAACAGACGAATACTATCTACCACTTAACAACTGCATGGCAGTGGGGACAAAGGAAGTCTTGTATCTCTCAGCCCTGATACAGGACATCCTCATCCGACCACCTGAGGGTAACAGCTCAAGCTCTGGCCGAAGGGGGGGGCCTTGGCACTCCAGAAGGGAAGTGGCCTTTCTGAACACCTTCCTATTATAAAGGTCAGTAAACTGGGTTATTGTTGTTAATTGGTAATTGTTAGCCGTAATGTTAACAGAGACATTACGTGGCATAGTTTGGACATGCTGGTTGGCATAAAACAGTGCACTGAGTGCTTGAGCTGGATGTGAAGGATCTCTGCTGGACTGATTTTCCACGCGCGTGTGAAGGATATTCACACTATATAATGAGCACTCACCTGCAGAGGAAAGAACACCAGGCCGACTTCCTCTAAATGAAAGAACAGCCGACTTCTCTCTAAACGTCGGATTTAGACTCTAATCGTTTGTACAGACACTGTGGTGCAAATAGAGAAGGACATAGTGTCTGTGGTAAGTCTGTACAAACCCTTGCTCTGTGTTCGGACGCTGGTGTGGAAATTCACCGACACACGTCACAATTCGGCCAAGGATAAATGCCCTTTGAATGAAAGTATTACACTGGGAACGACAGTGGAAATTGGTGTTTGTTCTGTCAGTCTCAGCAGAGAGACGTTTCTAATCAAAATGGGATTAGTAAATAATCACTTGAGGATTTCTCATTTAATTCCCACATTTGGCTCTGTCTTGCATTATAAAATGTCTAAAGACAGGGTGACTCATGAAACTGGCCTACAGTATTACAGTGAAAGTAATGAAAAACCCACATCATAAGATTTAAACTGAGGAAAAGCTGACAACAACATAAAAACTACCAGGAGGTGTCAGGCGTGTTTGAAATGACAAATGTCAGGATGTAAACAGTAATGTTAACAGGTGGCAGACATGCTCACCCTTCACAGCCCCTGAGTTTCTAGGCTGCTTCTTCAACTCCAGCTACTCCTGCACATCCTGTCTTACCAAATTCATGTCTACACAATGAGTCACTGACAGTCCCTGTTATTACAGCTTTTGAGACTATCTCTCTTGATACTTTCACTAAGCTCCTGTCAGCTTCTAAACCAACTGCTTGCCTACTTGACCCCTTACCAGAAAAACTTTTTAAAGACCTCTGGCCTTTCTTGGGACCAACAATGCTACACATTGTTAATTTATCACTTACTACTGACACTTCCCAGTAGTTTTAAGACAGCTGTGGTCAAACCTCTACTTAAAAAACCGCACCTCGATCCAGGGTCTCTTAATAACTATCGGCCAGTCTCTAATCTTCCATTCTTTTCTAAAGTAATACTAATCATAATAATCATCATCATCATCATCATAATATAGTGCTTTTCTAGACACCCAAAGCACTTCACATTGAGGGGGGTAACGCACTTCAGCCGCCACCAATGTGTAGCACCACCTGGGTGGTACACAGCAGCCATTTTGCACCAGAGAGCTCACCACACATCAGCTTGAGGTGGAGAGGGAGGACTCATTAAGCCAATTACATGGGGGATGATTAGGTGGCCAGATGGAGACAGCCAGGTGGGGAATGTTGCCAGGACACTGGGGAACCCCCTACTCTTTGCGATAAGTACCATGGGATCTTTAATGATCACAGTGATTCAGGACCTCGGTTTAACGTCTCATCCGAAGGATGGCAAAAACCACCATTTTGACCACCATTCACTGAATGCCATGTTGCGTGACATTCACTGTTGAGGGTGCAAGTAGCCAGGTAATGTCAGATCATCTGGTGGTGCTCACTAGCTATTCAATATCAAATCTTACTCTGACATAATAAAGACGTCTGGAGTTGATCTGTTTCAGAGTGGATTTCAATAAGGTCAAGCTAGTAGTGCTGATGTTGAAGTTCTCAAACACGCAACTGCATTTCTTCTTCAAGCTAGAGAAACTCATTGGCTGACACAGGTATGCCATCACTTTCCAATGAAGAGTATTGCATTGTTAGTGCAAGTAATAAGCATAAGTAAAGTATGGCTTTCATTACCATCTAGTGACACGTTTTTTTTTATTCATTCATGCAGTGTGCTCATAGTAATTAAAAGTTGTTTGTTTTTTATATAGCAGCACAGGCCATTGTTAATATATGAAAGCAGTTACATACTGATGACACACAAATCCACAATGATATGTTCCTGCCATTGCATTATATGATAATGCTTGGCCAAACTGAAATAAACATTTGAACAAGGTTGACATTAACATTCTGTATGATGAATTAAAATGAAATATGTTGGCCTCAACTCTGTGATTTCACAAAATGTGGCAGCCAAAAATCTTGGTGTTATGTTGATCCCAGCCTTTCCTTTGATAAGCACATTAAAGAAATCACCAAGACTGCTTTTTTTCACTTACGTAACAGCTAATATTTTGTCTTTCCTGTCCATGGCTGATGCAGAGACTCTAATACATGCATTTGTTTCACCCAGACTTCTTCACTGTAATGTTCTGTTCTCAGGTCTGCCACATGCTGGTACTAAAGGTCTTCAGATGGTTCAGAATGCTGCAGTTAGAATCCTAACTAAAACTAGAAAATCTGACCATATTACACCAATTACTGCCCCCCTTCATTGGCTTCCTATCCATGTTAGAGCAGACTTCAAATTGCTTCTGCTGATGTATAAAATCCTAAACGGGCTTGCGCCATCTTACTTGTCTGATCTCCTTAAACCATACATTCCATCCCAAGCTCTTTACTCTCAAAATACAGGGCTCCTGTGTGTACCCAAAGTTAAAAAGAAGTCAGTTGGAGGCAGAGCCTTTTCCTATCGGGCCCCGTTCTTGTGGAATAACCTGCCTGCTGCCATCAGACAATCAAGTGTCTGTTGAGTCCTTTAAATCCAAACTTAAAACTCATCTTTTTGCCTTAGCCTACAATTAGCTGCATTTAAGTTCAGTGCCTCACAACCTGTACTGCACGACAGGTCGGATTCTGTCTCAATGAATGTACCCAGCACTTCTGCCGACATGATTATATAGTATAGATTATTGACTACCCCTCTGAGAATCGCCATCTTAACGTGGTGGAGGGGTTTGGGTGTCCCAGTGATCCTGGGAGCTGTGTTGTCATTGTCGGGGGCAATAGCTCCAGGGAGGGTCTCCCAGGGCAAATTGGTCCCAGGGGAGCGGCCAGACTCAGAGCAATTCCCAAGAAACCCAACAAAAGTATACCAGAAGGGCTACAGCACCTCACCCAGAAAAGGGAAACCAGGACCCCCTCCTCAAGCCAGACCTAGGAAGGGAGCTCGCCAGGGAACGTCTAGTGGCCAGGCCTTGGCCCTTGGGGTCCGGTCGGGTCCAGCCCAAAAAAACAAGATGGAGCCACCACCCCGTGGACCCACCACATGCAGGGATGAGCATTGGGGTAGGGTGCTATGCAGGCCGAATGGCAGGCAAAGGCAGAGACCGGGGCTTTCTTCTTTTTCCAGACCTTGAGGAGGGCATGGACGTGGTACAGGAGCTCTGGTCCACCTTCCTTTAAAATCTCAGCTGGCCTCCCATCTGGACCGGTGGCCTTGTTGTTCTTAAGGATCCCGATGGCATCTTGAACCTCTATCATTGCAGGAGGTTCCCCAATGTCTTCTCTGATGGGACTCTGGGGAATGTGGCTGGAAATGTCTGGTTCAGCTTTGCTGTTGCAGCTGAGGAGTTCCTGGAAGTGCTCCTTCCATTGGGTATTAATGGATGGACTCGTTGCCCTTCAGCAGCTCCTGCCTGTCTTTTGAGCCCAGGGGATTTAAGCCGTGGTTGCTTGGACCATAGACGGCCGTAGTAGCACTGAATAAGCCTCTGGTGTCACCCAAGTCTGCAGTCGCTAAATTTCCAGAGCCTTTTCTGTCCACCAAGAGTTCTTAATCTCCCTCACACATTTCGAGATGCCCGCCTTGGCTCTGGAGTAAGCCACTCTTTTAGCTTTGCAGGTTACATCATTTTGCCAGGCACAGAAGGCTTTCTTTTTCTTGGAGATGAGCTGTTCTATCTCTGTGTCATTCTCATCAAACCAGTCCTGGTGTTTTCTGGACTTGTACCCAAGGGTGGTTTTGCAAGTGTCGAGGGTGGTGGATTTGAGCAGGCTCCAGTGCTTCTCAATGTCATCAGGATATTCCTGTTGGAGGGTTTTCCCAAGAGAGGCCTGAAGTCGCTGCTGGGTGGCAGTTTCATTCAGGCTTTCAACGTCCAGTCTTGGCTGGATCTGCTTCTTTTGAACCCTCCTCTTGAGTTTGATGGACTTCGTGGAGCAGATGAGACGATGAGCTGTCCAGCAATCAACTGGATCAATAATGGCCCTCGTGATGGTCACATCATGGCGGTCCCTGGTTTGTACAATGACACAGTCAAGGAAATGCAACTGTCTAGAAGAGAATGTGTCTCCAAGATGCTTTAAATCTGTTTTTCTGGCAAAACAGAGTGTTAGTGATAATGAGGTTGTACTGAGCACATTTGCTAAGAAGCAGAACTCCAATGGAATTGATGTTCCCTGATGCCTTCCTTTCCTATAGTGCCCTTCCAGAGGTGTTGATCCCAGCTGACCCTGGCATTGAAGTCTCCCAGGAAAATAATCTTATCCTCCTTGGGGATTCTTGACAGTGTCTTTTCTAAGCAGGCGGAGCAGATCTCTTTTACTTTTTCTTCATAGTCTAAAGTAGAGGCATAGCCACTCACAACTGTTGCCATCTGGTTGTTGGGCAAGCACCAGATGGATGGTCATGAGACACTCACTGATCCCCGCAGGAAGTTCAGACATGTGGCTGATGATCTGGTTCCTGGTGGCAAATCCAATGCCATGGATCCTGGGCTCATCAGCAGCTTTTCCTTTCCAGAAGAAAGTGTAGCCACCCTTCTTCTCCCCCTTCAGTTGTCCCTTGTCTGTCCGTTGGGTTTCAGAAAGGGCAGCTATGTCAATCAAGCATCTCCAGTTCTCTAGCGATAATCGCAGTTCCCCTCTTCCGTCTGTCACTGATTGCACTATCCATCAGTGTGCACACATTTCAGGCTCCAAAGTTCATGTTTCTATGTTTCTGACCGCATGTGGTGATCTCTCTGTCTGGACACGGTAATCCAGTCAGGAGGTTTGAGGCAGGTTATTTTTAGGGCACCTTTTCTAGCCCCTTCCCCAGATGGGGTGAGCAGAGTGGATCCTAAAGAGGGCAGCTCAGTCGTGGGTGCAGCTACCGAAGGGCTCTTTCTACCTCGTTCCCAGAGTCCAGTGACTGAATCTAGCACCCACTGCCTGACGTGCTGGCTCATGACTAAGGGCTTCCAGATCTCACAATCCTGCCCCATCACCACTTACCAGTCACCATAAAACGTTGCCTGCTTAACGCGGGGAGACTAGTGCACAGATAGCCACCACACAATTGTTAGATTTGGGTCAAGATCCAGTAGCATGGAGTCCAAGATGACCGAGGACCCATTTCTGCTGCAGCCTTCATCCGCCTTCCCAGCCATTGTGATGCTTCCCTAAAGTCAGCTGTCATCCTCCGCCTGTCCCACCATTGAGGTCTTGGTTGGCTTGCTCTTTGCCAGGGACCTCCCCCTTGACCTTATCGCCATGGGTGACCCTACCAGAAGCATAGCTCCAGACGGCATTGCTCTTGGGATCTCAGGACCACGCAAGCTTCTCCAACATGACAAGGTGACAATCCACGCACCCCCCCCCACACACACACACACAGCCCAACACTCTCGTGCTGGCTGTGTGTGTGTGTGTGTGTGTGTGTGTGTGTGGCCTCTCATCGCGGCCATCTTTCCATGTGCCAAGGACAGAGCTGTGAGTTTCCTCTGGGAAGATGATGGAGCAGATAGAGGGTGAGTCCTGGGCAACATTGGAAGTGCTTACACATGCATCAAAAGTGGTTCCAATACCAAATCAGTTCACCTCAACCGTGATGCAACAACGGGGGCTGATGGTGGGGGACAGGGTGGGATTTGACCTCTCACTTGCCATGAAAGGTCATTTAGGCTAAGGCTCGGTAAGGGGAACACATTGTTAAGGAAGAACATAAAGGTGTATATAACCAAACATCAGTGAAAGACATTTAGACTAGAGACACAACAAACCTAATGTAATATCAGTCATACAGAAACGTTTGCTCATTCCCCCGTTACCATTCATTGAAGACACCCTGGCTAGAGGAACCAGCTACACTTGTGTGTTTTGCTGCTATAAGAGTATGTTTTATTAAAAATAAATGTGCTCATGTTTAACTATAAATATCATTTTGTCTTCAATGCCAAACATTTCTTGGATTAGATCAAGCGGTACAGAAACATCTTTACAGCAAAACGGTTTTCTGTTGAAAAATGAAGAAACCTACTCTGGTGGATGGATGGTGGTAGACTAACACGAGATAAAACATCATACTGACATGCTGTGGTACTCATAGTCTGTCATTCACACACACACACACGGCCAAATAAAAAAAACTTTACTCCACTTCATCATTCAGATTTGAGGAGGAGGTGCAGAACTGCCTGCTGAGCCGGCTGAATAACCCCACCACACCGTGCTGCCCTCACACGAACCCCACTTTCCTTTCCCACTGCAAGACTGAGGAGCAGACCTCCTCCATCACCAGCAGCCCACCAATCCGGCAGCGCGTCACCTCGAATGACTCGGTCTGCCTATCGTCAGCGACAACCCCCCTCTCCCCCCCAGACAGACACACACTGACAGAAAGGAAGAAGGAAAGAAGGGGAAAAAAGAAAGGAGACAAAGAAAGAAAGAAAGTCTTTATGCATGCTCAATAATCCAGGAAAGGAAATCAAAGAAAGTTGAAAAAACTCGCTGTATCCACATGAGGTGATTCAGAGAAACTAAAGAGGTAAAGAAACATAAGTTGCAGATAAAAAAGAGGAGAGACAGAGACAGATAGGGAGAGGAAGAGGTGGATAGAGAGAGATAGATGGGGAGAGGAAGAGGTGGATGGAGAGAGAGAGATGGGGAGAGGAAGAGATGCATCGGGGAAAAAAGACAGAAAAGGAGGAAAAGAGGCAGCGAGAGAGAAATGAGCGATTCAGATAGAATCAGATTGAAAGAAGAGAAAGCTGGAGGACAGGAGATGAAGAGATGGAGGACAGGAGATGAAGAGATGGAGGACAGGAGATGAAGAGCTGGAGGACAGGAGATGAAGAGATGGAGGACAGGAGATGAAGAGCTGGAGGACAGGAGATGAAGAGCTGGAGGACAGGAGATGAAGAGATGGAGGACAGGAGATGAAGAGATGGAGGACAGGAGATGAAGAGATGGAGGACAGGAGATGAAGAGCTGGAGGACAGGAGATGAAGAGATGGAGGACAGGAGATGAAGAGATGGAGGACAGGAGATGAAGAGCTGGAGGACAGGAGATGAAGAGCTGGAGGACAGGAGATGAAGAGATGGAGGACAGGAGATGAAGAGCTGGAGGACAGGAGATGAAGAGATGGAGGACAGGAGATGAAGAGCTGGAGGACAGGAGATGAAGAGATGGAGGACAGGAGATGAAGAGATGGAGGACAGGAGATGAAGAGCTGGAGGACAGGAGATGAAGAGATGGAGGACAGGAGATGAAGAGCTGGAGGACAGGAGATGAAGAGATGGAGGACAGGAGATGAAGAGATAAAGTCATCTCATCTCAACTTTACTGAGAACTTCCAACAACCTGACACAGCTGAACTCTGTGTGTGTGTGTCTATGTGTGTATCTGTGCGTGTCTGTGTTTGCATATGTGTGTGTCCATGTGTGTGTGTCTATGTGTGTGTGTATATGTGTGTGTGTTTGTCTATGTGTGTATAAGTGCGTGTGTGTGTCTATGTGTGTGCGTGTGTTTGCATACGTGTGTCTGTGTGTGTGTCTATGTGTGTGCGTGTATATGTGCGTGTGTCTGTGTGTATATGTGCGTATGTGTGTGAGTGTCTATGTGTGTGTATAAGTGCGTGTGTGTGTCTATGTGTGTGCGTGTGTGTACGTGTGTGTGTGTAGGCGTGTTTTTATACGTGTGTATGTATACCTGTGTGTGTGTGTGTAAGTGTGTGTTTGTATATATGTGTGTGTGTGTGTGATGTGTGTTTCTGTGTGTGTATATGTGTGTAGATGTATGTGTTTGTATACGTGTGTGTGTGTGTGTGTGTGTGTGTGCGTGTGTGTGTGTTTGCATGCTTTTGTTGCAGTGTGAGGCACCACAAGCTGATTAGGCAGACTTGCTGTGTGCTTTCAGGGCTTATTATTCTGGAGACGGTGGAAAAACAGCAGCAAATCTCACAACACAACACGCTGCTCTGCTCTCAGACTCACAACTTACAGAAGCCTTTTAAAAGCTGCACAACTGCTGCTGTGCTTACGCTACAAAGTGTCAATTCACAAGACACACCTCAAAAGCAACTGGCATTTAAATTCCATCGTAAACCTTTAAAGATATAAAAGCACATTAAATTGTACTATCTCTGAACTGAACTTTTGAGGAGTAAATTGCTTAAAGCAAATATTCATTCACTCACTCACTCACTCACTCACTCACTCACTCATCTTCATCTTCAGCCGCTTCTCCGGGGTGGGGTCACGGTGGCAGCAAGCTAAGTAGGACACTCCAGACATCCCTCTCCCCAACAACGCCCTCCAGCTCCTCCTGGGGGATCCCAAGGTGTTCCCAGGCCAGACTGGACATGTAGTCCCTCCAGCCAGTTCTGGGTCTACCCCGGGGTCTCCTCCCAGTTGGCCGTGCCCGGTAAACCTCCAAAGGAAGGTGCCCAGGAGGCATCCTGATCAGATGCCCGGACCACCTCCACTGGCTCCTTTCAACATGAAGGAGCAGCGGCTCTACCCCGAGCTCCCTCCAGATGTCTGAGCTCCTCACCCTATCTCTAAGGCTGAGCCCAGACACCCTACGGAGGAAACTCATTTCAGCCACTTGTATCCACCATCTCACCCTTTCAGTCACTACCCAAAGCTCATGACCATAGGTGAGGGGTGGAACCAAGATTGACAGGTAAATTGAGAGCTTTGCCTTCCACCTCAGCTCCCTCTTCACCACAACGATCCGGTACAGCATCCACATTACTGCTGATGCTGCACCAACCAATCCACCTGTCAATCTCCCGCTCCATCCTACCCTCACTCCTGAACAAGACCCTGAGATACTTGAACTCCTTCACTTGAGGCAACAACTCATCCCCAACCCGGAGGGAGCAACCCACCATTCCCGGTAGAGAACCATGGCCTCAGACTTGGAGGTGCTGACTCTCATCCCGGCCGTTTCACACTCGGCTGCACACCACCCCAGTGTGCTGGAGGTCACGTTCTGATGAAGCCAACAAAACCACATCATCTGAGAAGAGCAGAGATGCAATTCTGAGGTTCCCAAAACGGACACACTCCTCACCTTGGCTGAGCCTTGAGATCCGGTCCATGAATACCACAAACAGAACCGGAGACAAGGGACAACCTTGGCGGAGTTTGACTTTATGCCGAGAATGCTGACACAGCTCTCACTTTGGTTATACAAGGACCGGATGGCTTGCAGCAACTGCCCCGGTACCCCATACTCCCGCAGTACCCCCCATCGAGTGCTTGATTTGTAGACTGTTTCTGACAACATTTAACGACACAACACTGCCATCCTTTTTTAACGGTTACTATTAACAGGTGTGATTATACCGGACGCACAAGAACACACAAAACGGAAAAAGGGTGAATGACCTCTGAAAGCAGAAGTCCAAAATAAGAAGAAGAAGAAGAAGAAGAACAAGAATCATATAATAATAATTGCTTAGAGAGGGAGGAAACTATCATACCTTTTTTCTGAGCTGATATAATATGACTATATGTAAAGATTTCTGCACTTACCGCATTTTCACCTCCACCTTCAGTCTGTCAAGTTCCTGAAAACCTCCACGGACTCTTTACCACCTCGTCTCTCCAGGATAATGATTTGGGAAAAGACGTCTGTTCCACCAGGCGAGACGAACTCAGATAAAGAAAGACCAAACTGCAGTGAGGGTCCTGTTAAGAGACCGAAAAGCCTCTCTCTCTCCCTCGCTTGCTCTCTCTCTCTCTCTCCCCCCCTCTCTTTCTCTGTTCATTTGCTCCCTCTCTCTCTCCCTCCCTCCCTCCCTCTCTCTCTCCCCCCCCCTTTCTCTGTTCGTTTGCTCCCTCTCTCTTTGTCTCTCTCTCTCCCTCCCTCCCTCTCTCTCCCCCTTTGTTACGTTTGCTCCCTCTCTCTTTGTCTCTCTCTCTCTCCCTCCCTCCCTCTCTCTCCCCCTTTGTTACGTTTGCTCCCTCTCTCTTTGTCTCTCTCTCTCTCCCTTCCTCTCTCTCTCTCCCCCTTTGTTACGTTTGCTCCCTCTCTCTTTTTGTCTCTCTCTCTCTCTCCCTTCCTCTCTCTTTATCTCCCCCTCTCTTTCTGTTTCATTTGCTCCATTTCTCTCTCTCTCCCTCCCTCTCTCCCTCTATGTCTTCTATCTCTCTCCTCACCTCTCTCTCCCTCACTCTGTCTCTCCCCCATTCTCCCCTCTCCCCCCCCCCCGAGTGGATGGGGCGTCACTAAGCGAGCGGAGCGTGTGAGCGGTTGTTGATCTCTATGGAGTGAGTGACTTTCAAACTTTTTGCTGTCTTTATCTTTCTTTGTAAATATTGTAAATGGTGTGTGTTGTAGGGTTGCTTGTTTGGCATGTATATAGGGAGATTTTAGGGGGGTTGTGTGTGTGTGTGTGTGTGTGTGTGTGTGTGTGTGTGTGTGTGTGTGTGCAGTCGTGCTAGTCACCGGTATGGATCTGTCCAACTTGACCAGGAAGCTCGTGTCGGCTTTCCTTGTTCAGTGGTTGTGGTTAGATGGGGTACAGCCACGGATGGAAGTGACGCAAAATCTCGCCGGGCGTATTTCATTGCTATGGCGATAGCTACCCTAGCTAACCTCCTGAGAGACATGGCGGCAAATTCAGAAGAAGCCCACGAAAGCTATTTCCCTTCGCGTAGACCTTTTGAGGGGATTAAAAAAAAAGAAAGAAAGAAAAGAGGAGGACACACTGACGAAATTCGTTGTTTGGCTTCCAAATAAATCAGAATGTCCCTTGTCAAAACAGCGTCCTGCTGCCAAGAGCCACGACCAGCCACTACGGAAAAAACTGAAAACGCCAATCAGTGTGTATATTGCCAAGATGTTGCTTCATTGTGTTGTCTGAGCGCCGTTCATCCTTGACAATAAGGTTGACTGACGTCTGTGCCCAAAGCCGAACGCCATTACTTAACAGGGATTAATGCACAGAATGAACATTTTGAATATAATGTTACCTCTGTGGATAAGTAGCTACAGTGTCGCAGGCAACAGCTAACGTTAGCTATCGTGTTATACAGACTTAGCTAGCTTGCTAGCATTGGGAAGCAGTATCTACACACAAGCAACAGTGATGTTTCATTTAATATACACAATTACCAGGGTTTATTAAGTGAAATGTAGTTATTTTAAGTAAAACTAATTCATCCGACTCTTCATTCATCTGGCTTTAAAAATCAAAGTCCAAACTCGCGGTACCTCAGGAGGTTAGCTAGGCTAGCTATCGCCATAGCAACGAAATACGCCCGGTGAGTCCAAACTCACAGTAGCTCAGGAAGTTAGCTAGGCTAGCTATCGCCATAGCAACGAAATACGCCTGGTGAGTCCAAACTCGCAGTAGCTCAGGAGGTTAGCTAGGCTAGCTATCGCCATAGCAACAAAATACGCCCGGTGAGTCCAAACTCGCAGTAGCTCAGGAGGTTAGCTAGGCTAGCTATCGCCATAGCAACGAAATACGCCCGGTGAGTCCAAACTCACAGTAACTCAGGAGGTAGCTAAGCTAGCTATCGCCATAGCAACGAAATACGCCCGGTGAGTCCAAACTCGCAGTAGCTCAGGAGGTAGCTAAGCTAGCTATCGCCATAGCAACGAAATACGCCCGGTGAGTCCAAACTCGCAGTAGCTCAGGAGGTAGCTAAGCTAGCTATCGCCACAGCATTTTTTTATTGAACAATAGAACAGTTTACAGAAAAAACAGGTATATAGTATTTCTGTGTGTGAATGTGTGTGAATGGGTGAATGTGAGGCATACACTGTAAAGCACTTTGAGTGGTCAACAGACTAGAAAAGCTCTACATAATGCAAATGCAGTCCACTTACCACTTAAGTCAAAGGCTGTCTTACATCAGATACCCTGTACTTGGAACAAAATGATCCACGTTTTTGGGGAAAAAGACCCCCTCCTTTTATAAACTGACTACAGGCCTGCATGTGAGGCAGGGTATTGTGGAGACTGGTTCAAAAGGAATGAATGTCATGAGTATAAATTAGTTAAAAAGCTTGGCCCTGTACACATGGCCTAGTCCTGCTGGCATCATGCTGCGTGCGTGTTGGCCATGTGCATGGCTTGACACAGCGCGTAATAAAAATGGAATTATGAACCTGTGGCTAATGCTGCACTGCGAATAACATGCGGTGTGTGTGATGTTTAAACTGAAGGTGATAATCTGCAAAATTTCCAAAGGACTCGTCCTATGGGGTTGTAAAGGTATTTTCTACACACAGCGAGGGCACTCTCTCTCCTGGAAGCTTGTTAAAGGAAAAAGAGATTATTATTTAATTGTGGAAGCCTGTCCACATTCGCACGTTTAAGATTTCAGTTTAAAGCCAATAATACTTTTAATCTCCTAAACCAGTGGTTCTCAACCTTTTTGGGGTCCTGGACCCCCTGCGTATTTTTGATCTACCCTGAGGACCCCTCCACCTGATCTTGGGGGAGGGGGGTTGCAATTTGATAGAAACAATAGAAACTGCATTTTAAATTGCATTATAGCATTTATTCACTCTTTGGGGCAAAAATAAGAGTTTTCAGTTGTAACTTAGATATAGTTAACAAAACAGAATTCTTATGCAGTAACTTTCAGATATAGTTAACAAAACAGAATATGTATTCAGTAACTTTCAGATATATGTAACAAAACAGAATATGTATTCAGTAACTTTCAGATATATGTAACAACACAGAATATGTATTCAGTAACTTTCAGATATATGTAACAAAACAGAATTCTTATGCAATAACTTTCAGATATATTTAACAAAACAGAATATGTATTCAGTAACTTTCAGATATATGTAACAAAACAGAATATGTATTCAGTAACTTTCAGATATATGTAACAACAGAATTTTTATGCAGTAACTTTTAACAATGCAAACGGGAGCGAGATCTCTTATTAAAATACTATAAATTAAACTTGTGAAACAGATGTAATTAGAGAAAAAAGTACTGTTACCATTTATAGTTTAGGTAGATAAAGGTCTGAGTCACATTTGAGTAAAATAATCCTATTTCTATAAATGTCATAGGATCTTTTTTTTAAAGATATTTTATTTTCACGGACCCCTTGCAATTACACCACTGACCACTAGGGGTCCGCGGGCCCCCGGTTGAGAAACACTGTCCTAAACTATAGGCAACGTGGTCTTGATGAAGGTGAAAAGTTAATATTTTATTCTAAATATGGGAAAGGAGGTCACTCTTGTGGATTTCTCTAATGTACACCATACGGTTCAGTAAGACAAAACAGGCCAAAATAGAAGTCTCTAGCATTTGAATCGCCTCATCAAAATCATGGCGGACAAGCAACAGTGTCCCCTCCTTAGATCAACTCCATAGACCATCACTGAAGTGCCGCTGAGCAAGACAGGTATCTACAAACCTCTCCAGTTAGTCTCTGGTAGAGGACTGGCAGCCCTGGCCAACAGTGTTGGGCAAGTTACTTTTAAAATGTAATACTGTAGCGAAATCCGGGGGGGGGGGCAATCCGGGAACCGCCACAATCGGGACGCGAACCCATATCTACCACTCCGCAAGCGACAACGTTAACCAGTCGACTAAAGGGTCCGACCCGTTAGTCAAGGACCAAAGTGTCTACTTATCCATGCACGTTACAATACATTACATGTTACTAGTTACTTTCATTTGAAAGTAATGAGTTACTTTACGATATTGCTGTCTGTGCAGCGTAATGCGTTACTGATTACACTATACTTGCACCAAAATAACCACAAAAGTACGATCAGGCATTAAAAAATGGAAGAGGATAACTTTTCATAGCAAGTAATCACAGCATGTTAAAGTATTCTCTGTTCCGTGCTTCTTTCTTAATACCTACACACAACATACAGGTTACCCCAAAGTCTCCGGAGGAGTTGGTAAAGTAACTGAAAGCGCTTTGAGTATCTCTTTGCAGCTAGAAAAGCGCTTTATAAAAATGCAACTTGCTCGCGCAGCTCAAATGTGTTGCAGTTCATTACAAATCCAGTGGCGGGCGATATTGTCCAGCCTAATGAAGTCATAGACCTGAAACAGCTTATATTAACGGTCATAATGGCTTATACTAAAAGTTAAAGTCAGCGACTTTAACGCCAATGGCGTTCCCTCGGTTGGGGGGCCGCGAAGCTGGAGAGGTACCGCTAGGGGCAGTGTTCCAGCTGAGGAAAGGTCACAGACTCACCGTCTGCATCCATTTGCTGGGCCGGCAGGTCAGTGAGGGGGTTGGCACTGGGCAGGCAACGAGGGCGGCGGGCTGCGCGGCCGTCCCGCGTTCGGCGGCAGCAGCGGTGTTGTGTGGGCCTAATGCTAGCTCCACGCTAGGTCCCTGCTAGCTCCACGCTAGCTAGCTCCGCGCTAGCTCCACGCTAGCTCCACGCTAGCTCCACGCTAGCCACGGAGGGGCTGGTGCTGTACCCGGTGTCGGCGTGTCCGCGGTCCGCTGGATTAGCTGAGTCCGCGTTAGCTCGAAAAGTCTCTGTCACATCCGCTAAAAACGGATTTGCACGGATATTCTGGCTTATTACCTTGACCTGCTTCTTGTTTCTGACGAAGCCGCCATTCCCGCACGCCGCCATTTTCTCTCTCGCTCGCTCTCTGCAGCTAAAACATACACACACTGCTGTGTTACGTCACCCCCACAGATTACCCACAATGCCTCCTCCTTAAAGGGGCAAGGCTCAGCTTGCAACATATTGCCGGTGTCCAGGGGGGTTATGACGAGACAAACAAAATGGGATAAACTAGGCTAAAGCATGGTTTATATCACGTGTGGCTTTATAATGTTTCTGCTTTACTAAAGCTAAAATTGAGAGGTCAACAGTCAGTGCAGGGTCGCATTAAGGGGGGGGCGCATTCTGGGGCCTTGCCGCTAGGGGACGCCATGGAGGCCAGCGATGATCATGTTCATTCATGTATATTCATGTACTATATGCAAAGATATTTGCAATACTTGCCAACGAGTGAACTGGCTAACAGTTGGACCAGTAAGACGAGGAAGACGGCTGTATTAGAGGCAAAGATGAAGCCATAAGGAAATGTGTGGTGTAAGCGTAGCAGATCTTTGTTGACCTTGGTGTGTTTAAGTGTGTCAGACTTCTATTACGGTGTGTGTGTGTGTGTGTGTGTGTGTGTGTGTGTGTGTGTGTGTGCGTGTGCACGCATTTATGCCCATGTAGCCCCCATTACCATGTAAGTCTCTCCCAGTTTATAGGTATCTGTTTAGTAGGTAAGAGAGTGCATACACGTGTTGATATAAGTAAAGCAGATTTTGGGGGGTATTCACTGTCAGATTTTTTGGGGGGTGGGGGCATTCACTGGACCTTGTCAGGGGCCCAGCCATTTCTGCGGGCAGACTTAGGTGTATATAGCCTCAAAATTTCCTCAAAGGGAAATGTCAGTGTATTGTTAATTTAATCAATCCACCAATCACCCATTTGCATTGTACTTATGTCACTCATATGGGTGTATAGGCTGTGTGTGATTGATATGTAGCCTCCAGGTGTCTGCTGTATGAGACACTTTTATGACAATCATCCTGCAAAGCATTTTAGCTGTAATAAATACAACATATACATAGGGTAGGCCGACACATTTTTTGCATTGAATTCAAATATATTATGAAACTATGTAATGTATAATGCAATATTTTTTAAACTATGTTCATAATGTATAATGCTCTTGTTATATATGTGTCATTTCAGGCAATCAAAACAAGATTTGTACGTGTTCTTGAAAGTGAAGATGCTGTCCTGGCTGCTGTGTCACTACCGAAGTCCAGCCTTCATTGGTTGCATGACCAGGAGAGGAAGGACCAGGCAAAAACAAGTCTGGTAGCCAGTGCCGAAAACCTGCCGTTGAGCAGGAGCAGCAACCAGGTAAAACCAACCCAACTCAGCACCATAGCACAGGTTGCTTGCCTAATTTCCTCAGATAGGGAGGTCCAGAGCTGTGGGGCTCTTACAGAAAATGCCTGGTGGCCTTTAATAACGATGCTGGCTGAGGCCTTTAGTACCAAGGCTGGCTGAGGCCTTTAGTAACGATGCTGGCTGAGGCCTTTAGTAACGATGCTGGCTGAGGCCTTTAGTACCGAGGCTGTCTGAGGCCTTTATTACCGAGGCTGGCTGAGGCCTTTAGTACCGATGCTGGCTGAGGCCTTTAGTACCGAGGCTGGCTGAGGCCTTTAGTAACGATGCTGGCTGAGGCCTTTATTACCGAGGCTGTCTGCTTTAGTACCGAGGCTGGCTGAGGCCTTTAGTAACGATGCTGGCTGAGGCCTTTAGTAACGATGCTGGCTGAGGCCTTTAGTACCGAGGCTGTCTGCTTTAGTACCGAGGCTGGCTGAGGCCTTTAGTAACGATGCTGGCTGAGGCCTTTAGTACCGAGGCTGTCTGAGGCCTTTATTACCGAGGCTGTCTGCTTTAGTACCGAGGCTGGCTGAGGCCTTTAGTAACGATGCTGGCTGAGGCCTTTAGTACCGAGGCTGTCTGCTTTAGTAACGATGCTGGCTGAGGCCTTTAGTACCGAGGCTGTCTGAGGCCTTTAGTACCGAGGCTGGCTGCTTTAGTAACGATGCTGTCTGAGGCCTTTAGTAACGATGCTGGCTGAGGTCTTTAGTACCGAGGCTGGCTGAGGCCTTTAGTACCGAGGCTGGCTGCTTTAGTAACGATGCTGGCTGAGGCCTTTAGTACCGAGGCTGTCTGAGGCCTTTATCACGGAGGCTGGCTGAGGAAACAGTTAAAAAGAACCTGCCTGAGGAGCGCAGGCAGCAGTCAGTTGTACATGTCCATAATAACACCTCTATAATTATGTTTTATAACATTATTACATAATGCTATCACGTACTTTAATACCTTTTTATTATCTATGAATGAATGATCCAATCTCAAGCTCTGCTTGGACTATGATCTCCTGAATTTGTCTTACTATTTGATCAAAGAAGGTTGAATCAGTTCATCCGGACACGATGTTTCTTGACAGAAACGTTTCATCATCATCTAAGTGACCTCTTCAGTCTCCCCTGACTGCAGGTACCCCACCCTTACAAAGTCAGATAACATAGAAAGTGGATATGGAGCCAACCTGTATGGTGAAAGGTATGGAAATTCAGAGCAAGGCCATGGAGGTGAGTGTGTGTGCGCGCACCCGACTCCCGTGTGTGTGTGTGTGTGTGTGTGTGTGTGTGTGTATGTTTGTCTGTGGGGGAGGGGGGTGGAGTCGGGGGGGTCATCTCTGGCAGCCACTGGAGGAATTTGACATGTAGACTCAGCCTGGCTGCTCGGAAGACACTGAGACTGACAGGAAGATGAGGAGAGGTTCACGATTACCTGGACAGGCCAATAAAGCTTCAGATTTGATGAGAAAATGATCTGACACAGCAGATGTGGTTGGCAGGACGTTCAGATCAGAAACAGCTGTCCCTTTAGATCAAGGGTGTTACCACTGCAATGAGTCGACTCTCGAACAAGCTGAGTGAACCCAAAAGTATCAACTAGTGCCAGAAAAGCTTTAATTAGAGGATCAGCAGCCTCATTCAGATGAATATTGAAATCACCAAGAATTAGAATCTCATCAGAGTGAGTAACAAGGCCTGAGACAAATTCTCCAAATTCTTCAAGAAATAATGAGTAACAGACAGGAGGCCAATAGAGTATCACAATCTGGACTGAGCCGAGTCTATTCATGGCTGAGGGGGATGGACCAAGAACAAGAGACTCAAAAGAGAATTTAGAGTGTAGAAGTTAAATTTAAAATAGACTTAAATATTAAGTTGACACTCCCACCTTGTTTATTTGCCCGAGCTACATGGGCATACGTATAGTTGGGTGGGGAAGCTTCATTTAAGGGAAAGACACTGTTTGATTTCAGCCATGTTTCACATAACCCAGTCATATCAAAACTATGTCCAAGAATCAGTTCATTTTTAGTAAGGCTTTGGTAGACAGTGATCTGATATTTATGAAACCAAATGTAAGCGTCTTGTTGAAGTGATCAGTAGAAGGCAGAACTGGAGCGACCAATAGATTAAATATTAATTGGAATTAGACACACCTTAGTTGACAATTTTAAAGACCTACACTTTGAACAATGTGTGGTCATACTTTTGATAACATTAGGTGTTTGGTTCTGTAGATCATTAGGTACTTCATTGCACATTTCACCACCCCCAGTGGTAGGAAGGATTATTAGATTATTGTGATTCACACATTTAGGAGAGGAGACCTTGGGAGCAATACAGCAGGGTAGGGAGACAGTCTCAATGTTATAGACCAAGCAGTTAATTTCTACAATGAGAGATTACCTGACTAAACGTACTAACTAAACTAGTTGACTCCAGGTGGCACGGTGGTGCAGTGGTTAGCGCGGTCACCTCACAGCAAGAAGGTCCTGGGTTAGAACCCCGGGGTAGTCCAACGTTGGGGGTCATCCCGGGTCGTCCTCTGTGTGGAGTTTGCATGTCCTCCCCGTGTCTGCGTGGGTTTCCTCTGGGGGCTCCGGTTTCCTCCCACAGTCCAAAGACATGTAGGTCAGGTGAATTGGCCGTACTAAATTGTCCCTAGGTGTGAATGTGTAGGCCCTGTGATGGACTGGCAGCCTGTCCAGGGTGTCTCTCTGCCTACTGCCCAATGACTGCTGGGATAGGCTCCAGGATCCCCTTGACCCCGATTGGGATAAGCGGCTTGGATAATGGATGGATAGTTGACTCCACATCTGCACTAGATTTAAACCTAGCAGGCTCTCTAATCACCTGCAACCTGCTGAATGATAAGTCCCTAGTGTCAAACTAAACGTAAACAGCTATCTATATTGCTAGACAAAAGAGTGGCGCTGTCCCCAGTAGGGTGAATGCTGTCTGCTTTCAGCAGGTAAGGGCGGCCCCAGAAAGAAGGCCAGTTATCAACAAAGCCGAATCCCTGCTCATTACAGTAACGCGCCAGCCAGCGGTTCATTGAGGTGAGCCTACTGTACATCTCATCATTACCCCTCACAGGTAAGGCACCAGAGACAATTAATCGATGCCGACACATCTTTCTGGCCAACTCAAGCATTCTGACTAGGCTGGCTTTTGTGATCTCTGATTGCTTCATCCTAGCATTATTGGTGCCGACATGAATAACAATGGTGCTGAAAGTAGCGGTGCTGTGTGCCTGGGTTCCCCGACTCTCCCTCCGTGATGCAGCACCCTAAGATGATCCTCTATGTCGGAGACTCTGGCCCCGGGTAAACAGTGAACCAAGGCTGGCGAAGCTAATCTACCATTGCGGGTAATGGAGTCTCCTATCACTAGCGTGTGTTGCTTTACTCTGTCGACAGGAGTGGGAGATGCATGCTGGTCGGTAGGACTACCAACAGGGCTGGTGAGTGGAGAAACCCGGTTTGCAGTTGGGAGAGGTGACTACAGACCAGGCCACACGACTGGTAGCTTGCTCCACAGAGGTGGATTTGTGTCTCCTGCCAGTTCCTTCGTGTGCACTGCCTGTGGAAGACAGTGTGCATCCTGCACTGGCATTTACAGTCACCAAAGGACTCATAACAAATAAAAGTAGGAGTAATCATCAGACACGATGGACAACCTGAAGAAGGTGTGTGTGTGTGTGTGTGTGTGTGTGTGTGTGTGTGTGTGTGTGTGTGTGTGTGCCTACATCAGTGGGTTAAAAAAATACAACTTTACCAAGTGAAGAAAATGGCACAGCATCAAACACAGTTCCCTGAAAAGGCTTCATTTTCATTAGCGGTTGATTCAAATGACTGACGAGGCTTTGCTAGCCTGGCTTGAGTTTTCTGGAGGCTGTCTAAATGCTGGAGACTTGGCTGGAAGGTTATCATCAGCTGACCATCAGTCAGCTGATGATAAGGTGTAAGCTGGAGGTGCATGATCAGCAAATGTAAATGTTTAACATGTGGAGATTTGTTGACTGACGTCAGATACTGCCGTGTGTATCAAAGTAAAACACTTAATGTTTTTTAATGAACTGTGTCTGTAACCCCTGGCATTTTATTTCTTTTTTCACTTAAATTGTACATCACTGGTATTGTATTGTACTGTTTGCATTTTTATTATATTGTATTGGGATTAATTTATTGTGATTTACTAATGTTGCCGAGGGATGTACCTTGAATTATTGAAAAGGAAAAAAAAAAACACTGCTGTGATCATTGTTGCGTCGGTGGCCTCCATGCTGTCTGTAGTTGACTTCCATCCAGTTAGCATTGGAGAGGCCGGTCACTTCCTCCTACACTTGCCCTGGTAAAGGACTTCCTTTTTACAGTGTCCACGGAGACTCCTGCCTGATCTCGTCCGTCAACCTGTCCATCACCACTGCAAACAAGAAAGGGCTCAGAGCCGATCCTTGATGTAATCCCACCTCCACCTTGAACCCATCTGTCATTCCTACTGCACACCTCCCCACTGTCACACTGCCCTCATACATATCCTGCACCACTCCTACATACTTCTCTGCCAATCCTCACCTCCTCATATATATATATAGTATAGTATAGTATATACTAGAAGAACCCATCCGTCTAAATCTCCCTCCTCTTCATCCTGCCAGCTAACCGCCTTCCCCCTGCCCCTAAACCCCCCCACTCCAACTCCCCCCCCCAAATGCTCAGAATCATCTGAAATGCCGAGAAAAGTGGTTTTTGGCCATTTTTGAAAATGCATATTTTGCATAATTATGCATAATTATTATAATTATTTTAATTTTCTGCTATTTTTCTAGTCCTCTCTGGAACAATACCTACCACCTCCAAAAAAAAATAGGATCATAAGTGCATTTTTGCAAAAAAAAAATGCATATTTTGCATAATGCCAAAACATTTCTAAGTCCCATTTTTTTTATATAGGTGAAAAAATCAAAGATGCTCAGAATCATCTGAAATGCCGAGAAAAGTGGTTTTTAGCCATTTTTAGAAAAATACATATATTGCATATTTATGCATAATTATGCATAATTTTAATTTTCTGGGATTTTTCCCTTACTCTCTGAGACAATACCTACCACCTCAAAAAGAATTAGGATCATAAGTGCTTTAGTTTTCGGTCCCGCTATCTACACTAACTAACACACACACACACATTACGAAAATATATGAGTAGATATATGGCGCAGTGGTCAGCATGGTCGCCTCACATCAAGAAGGTCTTGGGTTCGAGCCC
Source organism: Lampris megalopsis (assembly GCA_022114975.2). NCBI lineage: Eukaryota > Metazoa > Chordata > Actinopteri > Lampriformes > Lampridae > Lampris > Lampris megalopsis. Next base: position 142,806 of record JAJHIY020000809.1, read on the forward strand.
CGGGGTAGTCCAACCTTGGGGGTCGTCCCGGGTCGTCCTCTGTGTGGAGTTTGCATGTTCTCCCCGTGTCTGCGTGGGTTTTCTCCAGGTGCTCTGGTTTCCTCCCACAGTCCAGGGTGTCTCCCCACCTGCCTGCCGCCCAGTGACTGCTGGGATAGGCTCCAGCATCCCCGCGACCCTGAGAGCAGGATAAGCGGTTTGGATGATGGATGGAAGTACGACACCAGACAGTTTACTCAAGGCAAGACAGCGAGGAAAGAGAAAGTGCCAAGTGTGAACAGAATGCAGTCCATGTCATGTTCCTGCCAACCAAACAGAACAGCTGATGTCTCTCATGAGCACATTTTCACTGGCAGGAGAAACCAGCTGGTGGTGTAAAATCACATAAACTACACATAAACTACATAAAGGGGCTCCCAGTGGTGAGATGGCTGGTCTATACTTCGACAGATCCTGTGTTAGAAGTGAACTGAATCTTTTTTGTTGCCCCAGTAGAGGTGGAAACGGTTCATCTGCGCTCAGCTCTCAAGACGTGAGTCAGATGGACATCTTCATGAAGGTGAGACTTTGGTCCTCAGTGTGAGTTCAGATTCAGTCCCCGTCAGAGAGTACCTGTGAAATGATGGGACTGGTGGAGAATGTCGTCTGTGGACTTATGAAGCTCTCTTTAATGAACTTCACGGTGCATCAAGGACTGCAGGACCGCTCGCTCACCTGCACAACTAATGCAGCGGTGTGAAGTCACAGGCAGTGAGTACTGCTGACTGAAGCCAGTGAGTAAGCACAATATCAACACTCCTCTGACACGTCTCCACCACTGGCTTCCTCGTGTCTTGTGATTTCTTGACTTCTCAGCTTGCAGCACCATCACACTGGAACACGCAGGGCTGATCACCTGGTGGTGGTGGGGGAGTCTGAGGTCCTGCTCTACTCCCAGAAGTGGGTAAATCATGAGTGAGCGATGTATTGTTGCACAGTTGGTGTTCACTACAGAGGACAAAAGTTATCTCTCATCATCAGCATTGCTAGTTTTCAGAATTATCACTACACAAAGTTGTTTGACAGGAAAAACTAATACAGAAAAACTATCAGCCATGTAATCTTACCTCCAGACTACATAGGTTTTATTTTTACACTTACACATTTTACACAAGAGCACCTTTTTACTTCATTAAGTCTGAAATACCTGAGTATTATTTCTCTGAGCCAAAACTACAGATGTTTGTTGAATAAGTGGCGAGGAGGCCAGAGGATACTACAGACCGTGGCTGTGAGGAGGTGTTTTACTGTATGTCAGTACAGACACCGTCAGTACTACCACAGTACACCTTACTGTATGTCAGTAGAGACCGTCAGTACTACCACAGTACACCTTACTGTATGTCAGTACAGAGACCATCAGTACTACCACAGTACACCTTACTGTATGTCAGTACAGAGACCGTCAGTACTATTACAGTACACCTTACTGTATGTCAGTAGAGACCGTCAGTACTACCACAGTACACCTTACTGTATGTCAGTACAGAGACCATCAGTACTACCACAGTACACCTTACTGTATGTCAGTACAGAGACCGTCAGTACTATTACAGTACACCTTACTGTATGTCAGTAGAGACCGTCAGTACTATTACAGTACACCTTACTGTATGTCAGTACAGAGACCGTCAGTACTACCACAGTACACCTTACTGTATGTCAGCACAGAGACCGTCAGTACTACCACAGTACACCTTACTGTATGTCAGTACAGAGACCGTCAGTACTACCACAGTACACCTTACTGTATGTCAGTACAGAGACCGTCAGTACTACCACAGTACACCTTACTGTATGTCAGTACAGAGACCGTCAGTACTACCACAGTACACCTTACTGTATGTCAGTACAGAGACCGTCAGTACTACCACAGTACACCTTACTGTATGTCAGTACAGAGACCGTCAGTACTACCACAGTACACCTTACTGTATGTCAGTACAGAGACCGTCAGTACTACCACAGTACACCTTACTGTATGTCCGTACAGAGACCGTCAGACATGAGGTCTTCACGAGGTCTTCACATGAGGTCTTCACATGAGGTCTTCATGAGGTCTTCACATGAGGTCTTCACGAGGTCTTCACATGAGGTCTTCACGAGGTCTTCACATGAGGTCGCGGGGGTTGAACTTCGCATTGCTTGACTAAAACAAAAAACATCTTCTGGAAGGTGTCCATCAAAAAGCACCTCTCGTGTTTAGGATCATAGTTAAAATTTATTTCAACCTTGTTACACAAAAAGTTGATCTTTTGTTTCATATAAAACATATCAAATAAGACCAGTATTTGCCATGTCCTTCATTTACAAAAGAGCTTCCTGAAAGAAAGTAAAACAGGCCCCACATCATTAGTTCCAGGTTCAGCAGTAAAGTCTCATTTGACTCATCTTAAGCAAAAAAAAAAGAGTGTAAGGCTGCCGCCTAGTGGCGACAGCAGCACCTTCTGAACATAAATCCATAAACTGAAGACAACCTTGCAGGGGCAGCATGGCTCAGGAGGTGGAGCGGGTCGTCTGGTAACCAGAAGGTTCCTGGTTCCATCCCGGCTCCTCCAGAACGTGTCGAAGTGTCCTTGAGCAAGCACTGAACCTTTAACTGCTCCTGATGAGCAGGTTGGCGCCTTGCATGGCAGCCTCCTCCATCAGTGTGTGGATGTGTGTGTGATTGGGTGAATATGACCCAGATAGCAAAACTGCTGTGGCCCGGACCCGTCCCACACCCGACACTTCTTCCAGCCCACATGCTGCGTGGAATGATGCCACTTGGGCGGTCTGCTCCCGTTTGCCAGATCTGGGCCAGAACCAAGCCATAGCAATGCCCCATGTGCCACACATTTGCCAAAGGTGGCCATATTTGTTTTGTGATATTTGGGCCATATTCACCATTTACCACACGGGCCACTTCAGGGTCACATCCAGATCACATGTTGCCCAGAGCCTCGCATCTTTGCCACTTCAGGCCCACATGTGATTTGGCATATTTAGGCCATATTTGCTGTTATACATGTGGGCCACTTCAGGCTCACATCCATTTTGTCAGGGCCAGAAGAAGACCATCAGTGCCACATCACTGCCTGAAGTGGCCCACATCTGGATGCTGTTTAGGGAGGCATCCACTGTAAAGCGCTTTGAGTGGTCGGTAGACTAGAAAGCGCTTTATACATGTAGCCCACAACCTTTTCTTTTTTTTTCGAACAGAAGGTCACCGACATGGGAAGTAAGGCAGGAGAAAGACACACAACAGAAAGCTCTTGTTGAATCATTCATCTGGCATTAAAAAACCCACTTTAAAATTACTCTGTCGACAGGAGTGGGAGATGCATGCTGGTCGTTAGGACTACCAACAGCACATTCATCATAAATCACCCTGGATTACAACGGTAATCCAGGGTGATTTATGATGAATGTGCAGGAGGTTCAGTGCGTCACATGAAACACACTGCTGCTCTTGATAAACTGGTTGTCACAGAATTCAACTCACAATTTGTTTTAGTTTTTTTCTCTCTAATTCACTAAACCAAAATGTCCATAACATCTCTTAAATTTACAACCTGGTTCCCTCTCAAAACACCGTCAACACCTGGCCTGGCCTTTTGAGGCCAAAGTCCTCTCCCACTCCTCCTCCACCACTTTGTAGAGCTGCATGGTGGCCTGGGCGTCCTCCACAGAGGAGTGACCCTGTTTCCCCGTCTGCAGACAGAAAGAAGAAGGTCTGATCAGTGTGGCTGCAGCACAGCAGCAGGCAGTGCAGCAGATAACACTGTCGCTTTGCAGCAGCAGTGTCTCAGGTTTGTTCCTGGGCCTCTGTGTGGAGTTAGCATCCCCGTTTGGTGGGTTTCCACTGGGTTCTCCAGTTTGGTGGGTTTCCGCTGGGTTCTCCAGTTTTTTTCCCACCACCCAAAGCCGAACTAGTAGAGCGGAAACTTTAAATTGTTCATAGGTATGGATGGTGTGTGAGTGGGTGTCTGTGTGGGCCCTGTGATGGACTGGTTACATGCCTAACACGTCTTCCTGCCTTCTGTCCTACACTTACTGGAGTAGGCTACAAACCCCCCATCATCCATCCATCCATTATCCGAACCGCTTATTCTGCTCTCAGGGTCGCGGGGATGCTGGAGCCTATCCCAGCAGTCATTGGGTGGCAGGTGGGGAGACACCCTGGACAGGCCACCAGGCCATCACACAGGGTACACACAGAGTACACACACACACACCTAGAGACAATTTAGTACGGCCGATTCACCTGACCTACATGTCTTTGGACTGTGGGAGGAAACCGGAGACCCCGGAGGAAACCCACGCAGATACGGGGAGAACATGCAAACTCCACACAGAGGACGACCCGGGACGACCCCAAGGTTGGACTACCCCAGGGCTCGAACCCAGACTATGGTAAAACAATAATGATTCAGCTCATTCTCAATTCCTAAAAGCATTTCTCCTGAAAGTGTTTGCATTTTAAAAAGACGGTTTGCCCTTTAAGTTTATTGTTTTATATTTTTGGGGATTCCCTCTCCCCTTTTTTTCTCCCCAATTGTACCCGGCCAATTACCCCACTCTTCCAAGCGTCCCGGTCTCTGCTCCACCCCCTCTGTTGATCCGGGGAGGGCTGCAGACTACCACATGTCTCCTCCCATACATGTGGAGTCACCAGCCGCTTCTTTTCACCTGACAGTGAGGCGTTTCACCAGGGGGGACGTAGCGTGTGGGAGGATCACGCTATTCCCCCCAGTTCCCCCTCCCCCCCAAACAGGCACCCCGACCGACCAGAGGAGGCACTAGTGCAGCGACCAGGACACATGCCCACATTCGGCTTCCCACCCGCACACACGGCCAATTGTGTCTGTAGGGACGCCCGACCAAGCTGGAGGTAACACAGGGATTCGAACTGACGATCCCTGTGTTGGTAGGCAACAGAACAGACCGCTACGCTACCCGGACACTCGCTTTGCCTTTTAAAAGACTTCCATTTGTGCTTATGAACCATGATAGGAACGACAGGTTTTACTTCAGTCAGCAGTGATTAATTTAGCAGAGGCTACGGCAGAACTACCTCTCTGTTGGAAAAATCAGAGAGAAGCATCTTCTCTGTCGGACCAATCAGAGAGAAGCATCTTCTCTGTCGGACCAATCAGAGAGAAGCATCTTCTCTGTCGGACCAATCAGAGAGAAGCATCTTCTCTGTTGGACCAATCAGAGAGAAGCATTTTCCCTGTAGAACCAATCACAGAGAAGCATTTTCTCTGCAGCACCAATCAGAGAGAAGCATCTTCTCTGTAGGACCAATCAGAGAGAAGCATCAAACATGGTCAACTAGTGAAAGATGGTAATCTTATCTATAATGGAAATGTTAAAGAATGCCACTTTAACACCTTGATTAACTGAACTCAATGTCTCCAAAGTTGTTGAGTTTGGATATTCTAGTTTCAAGACATTTTGAGACTTTGTCAAGCACCTTGCCTTAATCAACACAATCACGCTACCTTCTTTACCTGCTGGTGGTCTTGTTTCCTACCTGTATATCTCGGTTAAATATGGCCTTGGTTAGTCGCTTCAGCGAGACACACTCCGTCTCACCGAAGCCAGCCTTGCGGTTGAGCAGAGGGATCTTGGAGGTGTCTCTGATGAGGGACGAAGGGTGGAAGTAGCCCAGGACTTTTAGGTCATGGTGGATGGCGTGGCCAATCACAACCTTCCCTGTGAGTAGCCTCAGGATCTGCCAATGAAGGAAAGACATAACTCCCTTCACTTATGAATTGAAGTCATTAATGTTAATTTTTAAACTAAAACCTCTTCCACCTGTTTCTCCAATTACTAATTCTTTATGTGCATAGTCCTGGTCCTACATGGAGCATGGCTAACCACAACTAGGTGTTTTATAGAATACGTGCACATTTTGTTAAGCGATGACTGAAACGTCTTCTGCGTCTTTATGGTTCAGAATTCTTTATGACAGAAACTGAGAACGTCTCTATGATGGGTAATCATTCTGGAAATGAAGGGATATCTGTCGCATTAGTTGTCTGGACTCTGGTTCTGACCATTAGCCTACACTCACTACTAGTGGTATATATGGCAGGTAAAATAGGATATGAAGTTACAAGGTCACTGAAGGCTATAATGTGACAAACTGAAGTCTTCAGCCACACATTTCACCCCACGTGTTGTGGATAACATGTAGTTGTAGAGAAGGAATTTGCACAGAATGCTCAGAGTAATAATTCCCTACATAAACTTTTTTTAACTGGGGCAGCAGTGTCTCAGCAGGTAGAGCAGGTCGTCTGGTAACTGGATGGTTGCCAGTTCGATCCTCGGCTCCTCCTTGCAAAAATGTGGAGATGTCCCTGAGCAAGACACCTAACTGCCCCCGATGAGCTGGTTGTTACCTTGCATGTTTGACACCGCCATTGGTGTGTGTGTGTGTGTGTGTGTGTGTGTGTGTGTGTCAGGCATTAATTGTAAAGTGCTTTGAGTGGCTGTTGCAGCTAGAAAAGCGCGATATAAAATGCGGTCAAATTACCATAACTGAGCATTCCTCCAATGTTGGGATACTGGTTGTAGCTTGTTTTATTTCGACTACGCTCCATTTCTATCCACAATTCTATTTAATATGCAACTTAAACAATTAATTTAGGACTTCCCTTTATCTGCTGTCATAACAACACAGACTCCCCATGGAGATCCTTACAGTGACAGTGTGACAGTATAATGAAATTATGAAAATTAAAAAAATATTTTTAGGGTCAAAATGCCCCCTCTACACCTTTCCCCCCCTCACCTCCTTCCTGGCATCTATGTATGGGGGGGCCATGGCGAGGTCCCTGGGCCGGATGCCACTCCAGCGTGTGCGGTAGTCGGTAACAGGCACAGTAGGCTTGATGAACTTGTCATACACCACATCTCCCTCATAGGAGACAATACTGCAGCGGGCTAGCTGACTGACACGTCCCTGTGGGCCCGTGCCCACCATCTCACAGTCAATTGCAAGGTACTTTTCAGGTTTTCCAATGGGTGATGAGCCACTAGAGACACAGGCAGTGGGTTTGAGGCTTCGAGGTGCTGAGGTGCCTTTGGTAGCCGGTTTAATGCTCTGTCGGGGGTAGCTTGAATTCAAAACTGTGACAGTCAAGGTGGCAGGGCTTTTGGTGGATGCTGAGGGCCTGGAGCTACAGACAACACTGCTGCTTGACTTGGATGCATGAAGTGATTTCTGGGCCTGTGTCACAGTGGGAGGGGGGGGATGCTTTGTTCCATTTTCCTGTGAAACTGGGCTATGATGACTGGGCCCCTGTGTAGACTGTGCCTTTTTGTGCTTGAATTTGTTCTGCTTGTCCTTAAGGTAACCCTTTCTCTCCAAAAATCTTCTCTTTCTAAGGAACTCCTTGTGCTTTTTATTTCCCATTCCTGGTTGAACGTTCGTTGATGCTTGGTCATCAGAGGAAACCAAACTGATCATAATATCCGACATGATGGAGAGAAACCCTGGCAACAGCTGAGTCAAAATATATGGTCTTAACACACTTTAAATGAATGGTAAATATATCTCCTCAACGTACATTCAAAGAATAACACCCGATTAGAATGTCTTGTTTTTTGGCTTGAGACAAAGGTTTGCATCATTCTTGGTAAATTTGGATAGGCCAAGTTGAATTTCCTGCAAAGCAGTGACAGAGATAGAAAACGTTAACAATGACTGACTGCCTATGACGAGCAGCAATGCAGTACTTCTGTTCAAGAATGGAAGATTACCACTGACTCTTAGGAGTCCCGGCTCAAAATGTACTTTTACTCACGAGCGTTTGAACTACAAGTTACAGCAAATCGCAGAAGTTAAACCAATTTTTGTTTGACGTGTTTCCCTACTTGTAAGGATTACAGCTGCTTGCTTTGCCTTTTTAAGGTCATCGGCGAACTTGGATTTTCTAAATGTACCGTTCAAAAACAAGCCACGCTGAGAGACGTGGTGCACGGAGCAGAGCAGGTGGCTGAAACACAAATCCCAGAAACACCGACATAGACAACGAGGCACGTGGCTCAGAGGCGTGAAGAAACGGGCCGAGTTGAATTTCCTGCAAAGCAGCGAGAGAGAGAAACGTTAACAGTGACCGGCCGCCTGTGGGAGCAGCAGTGCAGCGGTACTTCTGTGCAAGACCGGCAGGTTACCACCGGCTCTTCCGAGTCCCGGACCAAAACCGGCTCTTCCGAGTCCCGGACCAAAACCGGCTCTTCCGAGTCCCGGACCAAAACGTACTTTACTCACTAGCGTTTGAATCGTGGTGTGGCTGACTTCTGCCTGTGCCCATGTAATAATAATAAAAATAATAAATCACACTTATACAGAGGCTTTCTAACACTCCAAGTGGCTTTACAATAAACGGCAGTGAAACAAGACAGCAGATAAACACAACACAGACACACAGGGTGGGGTGGGGTGGGATGGGAAGGGGGGGGTGCTAGGTAAGGGAGAAGCAGCGGCAGTCCCACACGACGCCGGCCGTACTCCCACACACTTAAACACACACACACACACACACACACACAGGGGGGCAGCAAGCTAATAACGCACAGCCCACGTGTTGTTGGTCCGCGTCCACGAGCCTCGTGGTTTACGTGGCTGTGGGCTGGACCGTGTTTCCGCTACCTGCTCCGGGCTGCAAAGCGCGTCTCTCAACGTGGCTTGTTTTTGAACGTGCTTTATTTATACGACATCCGACTTGCCTTGAGCTCACCTACAACGTAAGTAAGGCAAAGGTCCATTGAGAAAATCAAAGTTCCCCAGCGCCCTTACAAGAGCAAGGCAAGTAGCTGTGACCCGCACACGTAAACCCGTCAAACCAAAACCGCTTCACCTCGTCTGACTTGCCATAACTTGCAGTTGTTACGTGACGTAGATCAGCTGCTAGCGTTAGCTGCTAGCGTTAGCTGCTAGCGCGCTAGCAGCTAACGCTAGCTGAGGCGAGTCCGCTTAAGGCGGCTGTAGCCGCCGTGACGGACTTGTCGCCACGCAAGAAACCTGCGCGTCAACCGACAGCTACACCTCCGCGACACACGGTAAGAAATACTGCGGCCGACAGCGACCCGAGGGAAAGAGAAAATACCTGCCGTCCCACCGTGCGCCTCGCCATCATCACATGACCTGTACTTCCGGGTCAGAGGTCGTGTGGCTACTGTAAACACGTGACTGCTGGTCCGTCGTTCGCTGTTGTGCCGCTATTCCGCACGACTTAACGAGGAAAGTCCGCGGCCCGGCTGCCCTACGTGGGGCTGCCGAGGTGTTGGTGCCGCTATTCCGCACGACTTAACGAGGAAAGTCCGCGGCCCGGCTGCTCTACGTGGGGCTGCCGAGGTGCTGGTGCCGCTATTCCGCACGACTTAACGAGGAAAGTCCGCGGCCCGGCTGCTCTACGTGGGACTGCCGAGGTGCCGGTGCCGCTATTCCGCACGACTTAACGAGGAAAGTCCGCGGCCCGGCTGCCCTACGTGGGGCTGCCGAGGTGCTGGTGCCGCTATTCCGCACGACTTAACGAGGAAAGTCCGCGGCCCGGCTGCTCTACGTGGGGCTGCCGAGGTGCTGGTGCCGCTATTCCGCACGACTTAACGAGGAAAGTCCGTGGCCCGGCTGCCCTACGTGGGGGTCCCGGACTCCTGCTCCTCCCCGAGCAGCAGAAGGTGCCCAGATGTTCTCCCCAGCCCTTTCACCGGAGGAACAAAGGGGCTTGGCGAAGAATCTCACCACTTTTCTGTCGACGTACAAACACATATCCGACTCCTACATAATCGTACGTAACCGCCAGTCTACCGGGGGCCGCTGCGGACGCTCTTTACATGCTTTGCCAAACGGCCTCAGGGAAACAGTGTGATCATGGTGTCAGCTCGCCGTCACTAAAGAGTCATTGTAGCGAAGCCACCGTGCTGGCTAATGACACAGAGAGATTGCACAGCAGTCAATGAGACGAATAAGGCTGTTATTGACATGTCAGCAAAGTCTGAGTCGGTCTGCAGGGCGACTGGAGTTCAAACAAAAGCCTTACCCTTTTTATACCATTAAAAAACTGAAATATTGCATGCACATAACTATTCACACCCTTTGCTATGACACTCAAAATTGAGCTCAGGTTCATCCTGTTTCCACTGATCATCCTTGAGATGTTTCTCCATCTTGATTGGAGTCCACCTCTAGTAAATTCAATGGATCGGACATGATTTGGAAAGGCACACACCTGTCTATATAAGGTCCCACTGTTGACAGTGCATGTCAGAGCAGAAACCAAGCCATGAAGTCAAAGGAATTGTCTGTGGACCTCCGAGACAGGATTGTATCGAGGCACACATCTGGGGAAGGGTACAAAAAAATTCTACAGCTCTGAAGGTCCTGAAGAGCACAGTGGTCTCCATCATTCATAAATGGAAGAAGTTTGGATCCACCAGGACTCTTCCTAGAGCTGGCCGCCCAGCCAAACAGCTATCGGGGGAGAAGGGCCTTGGTCAGGGAGGTGACCAAGAACCCGATGGTCACTCTGACAGAGCTCCAGCGTTCCTCTGTGGAGATGGGAGAACCTTCCAGAAGGACAACCATCTCTGCAGCCCTCCACCAATCAGGCCTTTATGGTAGAGTGGCCAGACGGAAGCCTCTGCTCAGTAAAAGGCACATGACAGCCCGCTTGGAGTTTGCCAGAAAGCACCTAAAGGACTCTCAGACCATGAGAAACCAGATTCTCTGGTCTGATGAAACCAAGATTGAACTCTTTGGCCTGAAGGCCAAACGTCACGTCTGGAGGAAACCAGGCACCTCTCATCACCTTGCTAATACCATCCCTACAGTGAAGCATGGTGGTGGCAGCATCATGCTGTGAGGATGTTCTTCAGCGGCAGGAACTGGGAGACTAGTCAGGATCGAGGGAAAGATGAATGGAGCAAAGTACAGAGAGATCCTTGATGAAAACCTGCTCCAGAGTGCTCAGGACCTCAGACTGGGGCGAAGGTTTACCTTTCAACACGACAACGACCCTAAGCACACAGCCAAGACAACGAAGGAGTGGCTTCGGGACAAGTCTGTGAATGTCCTTGAGTGGCCCAGCCAGAGCCCAGACTTGAACCCCATTGAACATCTCTGGAAAGACCTGAAAATAGCTGTGCAGCGACGCTCCCCATCTAACCTTACAGAGCTGGAGAGGATCTGCAGAGAAGAATGGGAGAAATACCCCAAATATAGGTGTGCCAAGCTTGTAGCTTCATACCCAAGAAGACTTGAGGCTGTAATCGCTGCCAAGGGGGCCTCAACCAAGTACTGAGTAAAGGGTGTGAATACTTATGTACATGCAATATTTCAGTTTTTTATTTTTAATAAATTTGCAAAAATTTCTACAAAACCTTTTCCACTTTGTCATTATGGGGTATTGTGTGGAGATTGATGAGAAAAAAAGGAATTTAATCCATTTTGGAATAAGGCTGTAACATAACAAAATGTGGGGAAAGTGAAGGGGTGTGAATACTTTCCGGATGCACTGTATAAGGAGCACACCTTGGAGCATCCTATATGCAAGGATGTCTGACCCGCTAGTGGTCGTTTTAACATCTCAGTGGTTACGCTGACATTTTGGAATCTCACTTGTCCTGCTTTTGAGCATAAACAAGTTCATCTTCTAATAACTTTCTGTCCTGATTATATGGCCTTGTGCTTCTTGCCACAATTGCTTGTCACTCTAATCACATGAAATGACAGATACCCACATGTGCCCTTATGTAATAGCATACCACTTTCAATAACCATACTGTTACAGCATTCATGTCCCGTCAGCCTGTCAACATTATACCTCCACAGGAATTCTTTTCTGAAGATCTCTGGAACACGTTACCCATCAAATGGCAGCAGGTGCTCTGTGACCTGTCACCCCCACAGATCGCAGAGCTCTTACTGGACCCAGCACACAGGGACAGAAGGTATGCATGTGGTAATCTGATTAGATTTAATGCAATTATTTCAATTTAGATTGTAGGTCAAACCTTGTTGATTTCAGTTTGTTGCAGTACCGGGTACTAAGGGAAAACATAAACATGTCTTGATGCATGCTCAGTAATCCGGGTAAGGAAATCCCAGAAAGTTGAATCAGTTTATCTGGACACGGTTTAGTGGGAGAAACGTTTCATCCTCACCTAAGGGACTTTGTCCGTCTCAGCTGACTGCAGGTGTCCCCAACCTTATAAACAGTGCAGTTGTATAACGACAAAACCGGAAATCTGTTTCATATGCAAATGCCATGGACATTAATTAGATTTACAGTGGCCACATGTACTATTCACAGAGGATTTTGGAATAGCTGCAATCACAACATTGTAAGATGGCGACAGATGTTAGCCCCCCTCCTTGGTTCAGGGAGGGCTGTTCCCTCTTCACGTAGATAGCCTTTTAAACTCCCATTCAAACCAGTGTTCCTCCCTATCAAGGATGTGCACATCTTCATCCTTGAAAGAGTGGCCACCTGCCTGTGGGTGGGTGTAGACCGCAGAGTCCTGGCCTGACGAGGTAGCTCTTCTGTGTTGTGCCATCCGCTTTTCCAGAGTCTGTCCAACTGCTGTGACTTGTACTTGTACTGGTCCTGGCTGACTTGTAACTTGTCTGGCCAGGACTCTGCAGTCTATACCCACCTACAGGCCAGGGGCCACTCTTTCAAGAACGAGGATACCTGCATTCAGCTGAGACTGACAAAGTAATTTAGATGAGCGGTGAAATGTTTCTCCCACTAAACTCTGTGTCCAAATGAACTGGTTCTGCTTTCTGGAAAAAAATAACCAATTTCCCCTCGAGTATGAATAAAGTATTCTGATTCTGATTAAACAATTAGCAAGACAATTGAGGCAAATTGATCCCCTTGGGGCAAATTTGTAATTTGTGATATTGGGCTATACAAATAAAGTTGACTTGACAATACAGAAATTATTTTAAAAACAATTTAATGAAAAAGCAGCAGAGCATATTGAGTTATGAGACAAAGAGGGATGGGAATATCACTTTACAGCATCTATGATGCAGGATGTGCAAAAATAAAGAGAACAGCCCAAGTCAAGAAGAAGCAAATCAGGTATAGGCCTACAATATAAAAAATAAGTGAAAAATAACTGATCCAGGGCATGTTGTCATCACAGATATCCAATGGTATGGCCTCTTTCCCTCTTGGCTTTCCGGGCCACGGCGCATGCCCTGGCCTTTCCCCGGCTGGCTGGGCCGGAGCAGGATTGGGAAACAGGCCCGCTGAAGCCAGAGGAGTTCCTGGAAAACCAGAGCCAGAGCTCTCTGCTGGGGCATATATTCAGGAAACACGTCAAACCCAAGAAACAGCATGAGATCCGTAGGCTTGGCATGGTACGAGCCCTGTTCATTTGTTAAAGTTACTTGTCACTGGTACTTTTGTGAGCACCTTCCCCACCACTATACATATAAGACATTGTTTAGCATGCTGATGTTTTCTTAACCTACCATCCTTGTCCCCAGTTAGTCAAACAGCTCTGCGACCAGACTGACTGCCAGAGTGTTGTGGATGTGGGCTCAGGACAGGTATTGTTCTTAATCTGTGGTTTCTGCTACCAAAGTCGACATCATCTTTTCTTCTGTCCTCTTGACATCTAGCCTTGTAGGTTGTGTCTGATTCGCAGTCCCACAGCTAACACATTACATTTTGTAATCTCGTTATACTAGGAAGTAGTTAGCAAAATCAGTTCTAGGGTATTTTTAGTTCTTCGATAACTTATTATAACTTTTGACAAATGGAAAGACCTGATCTGCTGAGAACAAATCCTCACAGAAATGGAGCCGTCGTTCAACTCTGCATGAGTCAAAATGGACACTGGTTTCAACACCAGTTTCATGTGCTGTCTTCATTCCCATGCTTTACATAGGGTCATCTGACCCGGTTTCTGTCATTTGGACTCGGACTGTCTGTGACGGCAATCGAGGCTGATCATGCATTGGTCGCGATGGCATCCAAGTTTGATGGCCAGCTGCTGTGGACCCTCGAGAAAGAAAAGCAGAAAAAGGTCAGGATGTTGATGAAAATGTCTCAGTGAAGGAACCTCCTTTTAAAGGTCCCATGAAATAAAAAATATATTCTCATTCTTGACACCTCTTTAATTCAGATCGCTTTAACATTGTAGTCTAGAAGTTCACATTTTTATTTTTGTGTTTTTTTTTTTAATTATCCTGCACTTGTGGGCATATAAGAACAAACTGTCCGATGAATTGGGAGTGAGATTCAGAGAAGACAAGTGATCTTCTACCACCAAACTAAAACCAATAGCATGTTGACATCCACATTCCTGTGAGAATGCCCAACGCTCCATTGATATGGAGTCGGTCCCCCTTTGCTGCTAAACAGCCTCCATTCTTCTGGGAAGGCTTTAGAACATGGCTGTGGGGATCCGCTGTCATTCAGCCACAAGAGCATTAGTGAAGAGACGAGAGACTTTATTCATCTCACAGCTACACACTAGAACACACACGCATGCAGGGAGTGGTGGCTGAAGAAATGTTTTTCCTCTTTTTTCTCATCCTGCTGTCAGAATCGAAATCAGAATCATCTTTATTTGGCCATGTATGTTTACACATAACACGGAATCTGACTCCGGTTTAGGGGCTCTCAGTGTACATACAGAGAATATCAACTCAGCAATCAGGAATATAGACAAGGAATGACTATATACAGGTGAAACAGGAAGTCAGTATTGCAGTGGTACAGAGTGCAAAGATGCTGGAATAGATTTGTTAGCAGGTTACTGATATACATGAGGTAGGTAGACATGACAGAATATACAGTATATACTGCGTGCGTAGATTTGTTTTTTTAAACAAGCTTTATTTTCAATTTTCAAACACAAACCAATCACAGAGCCTCCTGCCTGATCTCATCCGTCAAAACCTGTCCATCACCATTGCAAACAAGAAAGGGCTCAGAGCTGACCATTGATGTAATCCCACCTCCACCTTGAACCCATCTGTCATTCCAACCACACACCTCACCACTGTCACACTTCCCTCATACATATCCTGCACCACCCCTACATACTTCTCTGCAACTTCTGACTTCCTCATACAATACCACACCTCCTCTCTCGGCACCCTGTCATAAGCTTTCTCTGAATCTACAAAGACACAATGTGACTCCTTCTGGCCTTCTCTATACTTCTCCATCAACATTCTCAAAGCAAACATCACATCTGTGGTGCTCTTTCCTGGCATGAAACCATACTGCTGCTGCTGATCCTCACCTCTCCTCTTAACCTAGCTTCTGTTACTCTTTCCCATATCTTCATGCTGTGGCTGATCATCACCTCTCCTCTTAACCTAGCTTCTATTACTCTTTCCCATATCTTCATGCTGTGGCTGATCAACTTTATACCTCTGTAGTTGTTACAGTTCTGCACATCACCCTTGTTCTTGAAAATCGGTACCAGTATGCTTCTTCTCCACTCCTCAGGCATCCTCTCACTTTCCAAGATTGTGTTAAACAATCTAGTTAAAAACCCCACTGCCATCTCTCCTAAACACCTCCATGCCTCCACAGGTATGACATCAGGACCAACTGCCTTTCCACTCTTCATCCTAGAGACAGGCTACTTGAGCTTTAATTACTGTAAAATATTTTATAAATATTATTCCATAATGATGAAAAATTATCTTCAATTTTTTTCCCCTCTAGAATGGCTCCCTTCAGCTTTCAGTTTCTGGACCCTCTCCCCGCCATGTGACCGGTTGGGTAACCCCCAAGGCATCATGGGAGGTCTTCATCAAGCAACTCATTCCTGCTGAATGTATTGGAAATGGTCACCAAGGGCAATCTATACGTAGTAAAAAGAAGCTAGGAAACTCTGAACAATGGGAGCAGGGGTGGCTCCACACCACAGAACCAGAACCTCTTAGTTCTACAGATTGTGCCACTTCCTGTTTGACAAAACAGCCCCAGGACTCAGAGCTGCCGTCACAGCACCAGTCCAGCTCACCCTTGTCTCCGAAGCACCTGCGCAAGAATGACGATAAGAAGGAGTTTCCCTGTGACTGCTGCTGCCGCTGTGCCCAGCCTGTCCATCAAGCAGGGCAGTGTGGCTACCCAGCCTTTGTCCTGACAGGTCTCCACGCCTGTGGTGATCTGAGTGCCACCCTCCTCCACCACTTTGTCAACTGCCCGCATGTGCGTGGCATCACATCAGTGGCATGCTGCTACATGAAGCTCACCACCAAAGAAAACCCCATCCCACCAGGTCTGGTAATTCCTCCCGTTTCTATTACACCGGCCAGTGACACGTCTGACTCAGAGTTTGGCTACCCAATGAGTTCCTGGGTGTGCGGGTTGCCGGGACACCAGCTTTCCTATAAGGCGAGAGAGGGTGCGTGCCATGCCATTGAGAACTACCTGTGCCGGTTGAGGGAGGAGAGCAGGTTGCTGAGGACACACTGTTACCGGGCAATGCTGGAGACAGTAATCAGGGGGGCGAGGCCTGAGCTGCGGAGGGCGGGAATCCAGACGATAAAGAAGGCTCACTTACTGCCCTTTACAGAGTAAGTGCCTGACCCGCCTTTACCTTCAAATGTATGTCTGCAGCCAGCAGTCAGTGATGCTCAGAAACAGCCTGCACTTTAAAAAAATGGCGGATGTGTAAAATTGAACTCAGTGCCCCAGATTCCTACATTCAAAAACACAGGAACCAGCTGGATTTTGTTTGATGGCCTGTGATGTTCCTTCTTGGAAAAAGAACTTGGCTCATGCTTGCAAACTATAAAGATTACAGATAACTGATATGAGGGCATCAAGATTGCTGATCAGGGATGGGTATGCTCTCTGTGGAGGTCAGGTGTAAATTGTACACAGGCTCTTTAACCCAAAACGTTGATATCTTCCACGTTTCATCTCTCTAATGTTGATCCACTGTTAGTTTAACAATACAAAATTCTCCCACATCTTACGCCATAGAAATTCCATCTGAATCTTCATTTGAGAGTTGCACGACATTGCTGCATATCTCTTATTGGTTGACATGCTTGACTGCAGTTAAACTACAGAGTACGCTCAGAGGGAGAAGTTGTTCACAGTGTGAAGGCAGATCCAAACTGTGTTTTCCGTACTTATAAAGACTTGAAATTTGTATAAAAATCAAACTATAATGCTTCTGTCCTGCATAGACCAAGTTATGAACCAAAACAATACGAATGCTAAAGCTACAGGATGTCATTCAAGCTAGCAATCCAGCCCCCAGAGATCCCAGGGCCCTGCTCTGTTAGCCACTAAAGCTAACCCATTATAACGCTAACAGGCCGGCTGCATCCCATGTGCCCCTCAGGTACGCCCGTCTGGGTCTTCCCCGTGTGGGCCTGCCTGCCGAGCTTCCCCTGGACCTGGGCCGGTTGGAGGCCATGCTGAGGCAACAGGGCCGGGTGGTGGTTTACTTCAGCCTGGCTTTGCTGCTGGCCCCAGTGGTGGAAACATTGGTTTTGCTTGACAGAATGATCTTTCTGCAGGAGAACGGTGAGGACACGCACAGCCTTAAACTGTTTGAGGGAAATACAATTGAATATCTCTCTCTGTCTCCCTCTCTCTCTGTCTCTGTCTCTCCCCCCCTCTCTCTGTCTCCCTCTCTCTCTGTCGCTTTCTCTCTCTGTCTCTTTCCCCCCCCCTCTCTCTGTCTCCCTCTCTCTCTGTCTCTCTCTGTCTCTTTCTCCCCCCCCTCTCTGTCTCCCTCTCTCTCTGTCTCTCTCTGTCTCTTTCTCTCCCCCCTCTCTCTGTCTCTCTGTCTCTTTCTCTCTCTGTCTCTTTCTCCCCCCCCTCTCTGTCTCCCTCTCTCTCTGTCGCTTTCTCCCCCCCCCCTCTCTGTCTCCCTCTCTCTCTGTCTCTTTCTCTCCCCCCCTCTCTCTGTCTCTCTCTCTCTGTCTCCCTCTCTCTCTGTCTCTTTCTCTCCCCCCCTCTCTCTGTCTCTCTCTCTCTGTCTCTGTCTCCCTCTCTGTCTCTCTCTCTCGCTCTCTGTCTCTCTTTCTCTGTCTCTTTCTCTCTCTCTCCCCCTCTGTCTCCCCCCCCCGTCTCTCTCTCCATCTCAATTCAAATTCAAGAGGACTTTATTGGCATGGGAAACATACGTTTACATTGCCAAACAGGTGTGAAATAAAACAAAAAATTTACATACAATAAGTAGGTACAGAGAATAAAATAAGATAAAATAAGTATGTGAATATATATATATATATATTAGATGTAGGAAAAAAAACTGTAATACATTGCAGTACAAGCCTGTTTCATGCATCATGCACTCATCAGCTGCCAATCTGGCTAAACAACAAAGAAAAAACACACAACCTCACAAAAAAACACAGCCTATGTTTTTTCTTTGTTGTTTAACCACATTGGCAGCTGATTCCTCAATTGCATGTAGCGGATGTCTAACATGTCGGTCCCTTTTTTACTTACTGTGTTTTTATACTGTTTTAATGTTTCACCATAGTGAAGATGTATGTTCTGGTTGTCTGAGTCTATGCTTTTGGTTTGATAGGTTCTTTAATTACTTTCTGAGGTTTTACATGCATTGTCAAACCATTTGTCATTATTGTTAGTTTTTTTGGCGCTTCTGTTTGAGGTCTTTAGGTTTGATAAAGAGGCTGAAAGGTCAAATATATTCTTAAGGCTTTCTACTGCCCTGTTTACACCTTCTCTGTTGCATTGGAAGACTTTTTTTCCCCCAGAAACTGGTCTAAAAGTGATTGTACTTGCTGTTGCCTAATAATGGTTTGGTAGGTTTCTACACTACTTTCCTTCCATTTGTAGCCTATTTTAATAGTATGTGGTTTGGTTAGCTTGATTCTTCATGACTGGATCTGTTCAGGTAGACTGTGGACTTGCTGTGGTCTGACAGGGGTATTAGTGACTGTTAATGCTCTGAGACGCCAGGCTCGAGTCAGTTAGGAAGTAATCTACTGTACTGTTACCTGGGAGATGAGCTGTAGGTTTAGCTACCATAGGAGTCCCCTCGAAGCCTACCATTGACTATGTACAGGTGCAGTGAATGACAGAGATGTAAGAGTCGTGACCCATGTTTGTTTGTTCCTTCATCGTGTTTGTGTGTGGACTACAATGTGGACATGGGACTGGGAATGTGTTGATGCAACTGTATTGTACTGTATTGTTTAGAAGGGTGGGGACGCCTGCAGTCAGTTTAGACTGAAGATGTCACTTAGTTGAGTGATGAAATGTTTCTGTCAATAAACGTTGTGTCCAGATGAACTGATTCAGCCTTCTTTGAGGGACTGGAGATGGTTAACCTCCTCCTCTAGGATGGAGAACATGTCCTCCTTAAAATATGGGGATTCCACAGGGGGAATGTAGGTAGCACACAGGAAGACGTTTTTCTCAGTGGAGGTAAATTCCAGATGTAAAAACCTCCTGTTTTGACCAGCTTAATGGAGTGGCTTCTGATCTGTACCACATTAACATAGCTGAGTCTCTTCCCTGTTTGATCCCTGTTAGCTTAGTGCAGGATCCTGCCAGCTTTCTGTAGTTCACAGGGCAGTAAGTAGGACCATGTCCTCTGTACCGTGTTTCCTGTAGGACAATGATACGTGTTTACAATTTCTTTGATGAAGTTCAGGTTTCTGCTCTACCAAAAGCAGTCGACCTCACACCTTGTATAGTCCAGGATGTAGTTGTGACCTATTTCTCTCTCTCTCTCTGTCTGTCTGTCTCTCTTTGTCTCTCTCTTTGTCTCACTCTCTCTCTCTGTCTCTGCCTTTTTCCTGCATTGCTGTGCTCCATGTTATCTTCCATTGTTTTATCTCTGTAGGTATCTGGAGTCGTCTGGTTCCCCTCTTTGACCCGAACTTCTCTTCCCGGAACCTCGTGCTTGTGGCCCTGAAGTCCAACATGACTGGGGAGGAAAAATGAAGAGTGTAGTCTAAAAATAAGGGACTTTTTTATATCTTTATTTTACATGCATTACCTTTACAAAAAGAGAAGTTGTTTTTTTTTTTGTTTTTTTTTTGGGATGGCTGGTGTCCTCCCTTGTTGCCTGGTGAAGCAGTTTGTTGGAAATATATTTGATGTGGTTTGGGCCTCATCTGTCATGGCGGCTCCCAGCCACTCCAGCCCTGTTCCCTTCATCTCATGTCTAGCCCTGCTCTGACATCATCCCAGTCCTGAATCCTGTCCAGTTTTCCTAGGTTACCCATTTGCCCCGAAGCTTTTTCTGATTTTTCAGTTGTGTTTCTGTGTATTTAAGTTGGGCTGTTTGGTTTGATGGTTGTCAGAGCGCGCCGTCATGTGTCCCCGTGTGTTTCTGGTACCCTCTTGTTTCTTACCATTCAAACCTTTTGTTTTATTCCTGAACCCGCTGTGACATCATCTTCTGATCTGAGCCGGTGAATGGTACTGGTGCTGGTATCTTGTCATTGCTTTTTTTTTTTGGCGTATTCTTTGGCATCTTAACGGAACAAAATGTCGGTTATTTCTAAGTTTTTAAAAAATATTTTCACTGTTATTTATATTGTTTTATTGTGATTGATTTTTTTGTAGATCTGCTTTTATGACATTTATACCAGAAATAAAGGGAATTAGTCATTTAGATTCTTTGTGGAATCAGAGATGGTTATGGTAGGAAGAACTGCATTGTGGGAAGGATGTTTGTATGTCGTACCTGGACAGTGATACCATATTCTCATAGCTTACCGCCTTTATTACGTACTATGACCATGGCAGCGCACAATGGAAAAACAAAAGCCAGACGTTTTGACCCTGGCCTGGCATGCCTGACATGGTTTAGCTCTTGGGGGGAACTAGTTGTGGGACCTGTTCTAAGAGGTCTGTGACCAGTTTGTTTGTAATGTGTGTTCCCCACAGAAGATGGTGATAAAGACAGATGACTGGAAACAGTAATAAGTGTCCTCTGATGTTTATTGATCCATTCAGCTGGAGGAAAACGTTCCACATAGCTGGAACATGTAACTGCGTCAGTGAGAGATCCTGAAAACTTGGACTTAAATCCAAACATCTGGACATCAGTAAGTTTTCATGTATTCTTCTTCGTGACGAAAACCATGAAATTTGTGTCATTTTCTGAAAATTGGATACACAATATTCGCGATTACTGATAAAATTGTTCATCCATCCAGCCATTTTCTAAGAGCGTCCTTTGGCCAATGAACAGCCCACTTGCGGTCTCTACTTCTCTCCACTCCTCCTGGAGAATCCCTCGGAAATCCTACGAATTCTGGAGGGTTCTTCTTTTAGTCTTGAATATTATCACTTAAAAGATCATCACCAGTCACTATCTTGAAACAGAGCCATGCCATTTGGGTCTGGTCATAATAAATTAAATCTCTGTTTAATAATTCACGAGCCCTTGTCTATTCATGGAAACTACACTGGGTGTAAATTCTCTGTCTAGTATTCATCATCAGGTTCTTCTCAGGCCGACAGATTCAGTTCCTCTGTTAAAACTCCTACAAAATTATTCTTAAAGAATGTCCGTTTGGGCAGGGAGGGTGTGGGTGGTTTTAGTCTGATGAGCCTGGAAGACTCGTACCCCCACACCCTGCCATTTTAACTCCATAACGACACAAGCATACATTAAGCACTGGGACTTCCAGGATGGGCTGGTTGGCATGGATGGGCTTGGCCAGGGGGTGGCCGCCTGCCCAGGTGGATTGGGGGGTGTACCTCAGGGGTGCGGGTCCGGCTCGTGGTTTTGTGGACTGGTTTGTGCTCGTCCGGGGCACGCGGGGCTGTTGCTCTGCAGGCTGCTGGCCTCCTCCGGGGCTCGGTGTTCCTCTGGGGTTGTGGTGCTTTGGGCTCCAGCCGTTCTCTTGGTCTTGGGGTGTCTGCATGACTGTGGGGGCTGTGGGTAGCTGTAAAGCCTGTCTGCTGCTCGGAGGCACTATGATAAGTCCTGGATCTCAGACACCAGACTTTATTGGGATTAATTCTGTGCTCTCATAGGCGGACACTTCACATACACACTGTTAGCATCTACCGCACACACTCCAGTTCAACTTTATTGTCGTGTATTAGGATACAATGAGATTCTTGTGTTCTGGCTCGCTCCGCTTTAACACAAGGAACACAAAGACACCATCCCAAAAAACCAACACTGCAGACCTACATAGATTATGTACACAATGAATTCATACATTATATTCGCAATATACAATACACGATAATGCAACGTTGTGAGGTGCATATGGGTGCGTCAGCTGTTCAGCAGCCTGGCTGTCCGTGGAGAGGAAGTATTTCTGAGGTGGGTGGTGTGTGATCTGATGCTCCGGTAGCGCTTTTTAGATGGAGGGAGCAAGGACAGAACATGAGCGGGGTGGCTGGTGTCCTTAATGGTGTTAATTAATGATGTTAATCAATTATGCTTTGGGCTTTGCTTTTGCAGCGAGTGGTGTAAATATTGTGAAGTTGTGGTAGTTCCATGACTCCCTGGAACCCTCTGGATTACTCTTTAGTCCTTTCTCTCCCTACTGTTTCCTTGTCTTCTCCTTTATCGCTATAGCTGCTCTGCTGAGCTGATATCAGTAAGATCGATTTAATTGTGTTGTGTCGAATACATGTCAGTGTGTGTTTCTATGGCTTATCACACATGTGGTCATTTTTCGTTTTTCCGTTTCCTTGTTTCACTTGTGGTGATGGGCCCCCTCGTGGAGACGTGATGCTGATTGTTTGCTCGGCTGGTCAGACGTGCTGAGGAGGGGGACCGGAGGTGGCTGTAAATATCAGTGCCTCCAGGATTTTGCGGTGCCGCGATCGCAACTTTTAACGCAAATTCAGCCAACCCCCGCGAATTCTGTGCGACCTTGCAATTTTGGCCAAATCACCGCAACTTTCCCGCAAATTTGACCAATCATCATAGTTCCCCGTGAGCATCAGCAAGCATAGTAATCCCCCGCGCCAACCACTGAGCCCTACGTCCCCCAACTCATTTCCTTGTTTCTGGTTGTGAGGATGCAGATGTGCGCCATGAACGTCTCACATTTACCAACTAAAATGACTGCCAGAGACCGTCCAGGGCAGTTCCCTGGTGCTGTGCACGGAAGTGGGGGCAAACTGTTTTGCACCACATGCAACGTTGAGGTGGAACACAAACGAAGCACTTTTCTACCACAAAACACACCCGGAGAACGGCTGAAGCGGCTGGACAACCGACAAGACAAATCACCACGACAGAGGCTGCTGCATCCAGATCTGCTGCATCCAGATCTACTACATCCAGATCTGCTGCATCCAGATCTGCTGCATCCAGAGCTACTGCATCCAGGTCTACTGCATCCAGATCGGCTGCATCCAGAGCTACTGCATCCAGATCTGCTGCATCCAGAGCTACTGCATCCAGATCTGCTGCATCCAGATCTGCTGCATCCAGAGCTACTGCATCCAGGTCTACTGCATCCAGATCTGCTGCATCCAGAGCTACTGCATCCAGATCTGCTGCATCCAGAGCTACTGCATCCAGATCTGCTGCATCCAGAGCTACTACATCCAGATCTGCTGCATCCAGATCTGCTGCATCCAGAGCTACTGCATCCAGATCTGCTGCATCCAGAGCTACTGCATCTAGATCTGCTGCATCCAGGTCTACTGCATCCAGATCTACTGCATCTAGATCTGCTGCTTCCAGATCTGCTGCATCCAGAGCTACGGCATCCAGGTCTACTGCATCCAGATCTGCTGCATTCAGAGGTACTGCATCCAGATCTGCTGCATCCAGAGCTACTGCATCCAGATCTGCTGCATCCAGGTCTACTGCATCCAGATCCGTTGCAAGCGCGGGAAGAATCAAGGTGAGTGAGAGTCAGTGTGCACGGTTAGTGGTGAGGTTCTGTGCACTTTGTTTGCTGCTTTTTGGAATCCCCCCTAGATGCACGTCTTCATTTACAAATAAACCACATTTTGTTAGAATTTTTGTCCCCCTGAACCTTTTTTGGTAAGGTTACTTATATCTCAGAACAGTGCGGTTTTATTCTCACTGGAACAAATTGCCTCCGATTTTTAATGAATTTTGCAAAAAGAAAAAAAATCGCAACTATTTTTGCAACTTTCACGTGCTCTCGCAATTTCATCGAGGAAAGAAAAACCGGCTAAAAATATCGCAGGATGCATTGCAAATTTTTTTTTTTTTAGAAAAGCTGCCGCTAAATCCGGCGTTTTAGGCCGCAACAACCCCCCCTCCCAAAAAAGCCCGCAAAATTCTCGAGGGACTCTATCCCACAGGTTATCCAGTGGACGGAGTTGCTGTAAGTGGTTCTTGATAATCGTTAAAGACCTTCTTTGCAGGCGGGGACAAGATGGCGCCGAGCAACGGGGACACGCTACGAGCGTCAGTGTCCCTGGTTTTAGCTTTTGCTTTCATTATTAGCTTTCTGGCACACTTCGTCTAGAAGATCATTTATCACCGTTTCAACTTACTGCACTTAAGACTGGATGTTCCAGACTCGTGCGCAGCCCCGAATACCAAGACACTGTTTACAAGCCTAGAAGCAGAGGACCAGGCGGGGTCCTGGCTAGGCGGCCTCACGTGACGTGACCTTCCATCCCTAGCATTTGCTGTTATCAGTGTTCAGTCTGTTAATAACGAGCTAGAGGAACTCCACTGTCGATGAGCTCCCAGCGGGACATGGACTGCTGCGTGTTGTGTTTTACTGAGACCTGGCTGACCTCCGGCATCCCGGACAGGACCACGCCAGCATGACGACTTCCCCGTGCACCGACTGGACTGCTCGTCTGAAGCACCCTGCAAGGTCCGCGTTCATGGAAACATCAACAGCACTTCAAGTTTTCTAATGTTGGGGTCCCTCTACGAACAGTCATCACACGTCAGGTTGACAAAGGTCATCTAGCATCTTTCCTAATGTTGGGGTCCCTCTAGGAACAGTCATCACACGTCAGGTTGAAAAAGGTCATCTAGCGTCTTTCCTAATGTTGGGGTCCCTCTAGGAACAGTCATCACACGTCAGGTTGAAACAGGTCATGTAGCGTCTTTTCTAATGTTGGGGTCCCTCTAGGAACAGTCATCACACATCAGGTTGAAACAGGTCATCTAGCGTCTTTTCTAATGTTGGGGTCCCTCTAGGAACAGTCATCACACATCAGGTTGAAACAGGTCATCTAGCGTCTTTTCTAATGTTGGGGTCCCTCATCACACATCAGGTTGAAACAGGTCATCTAGCGTCTTTTCTAATGTTGGGGTCCCTCTAGGAACAGTCATCACACATCAGGTTGAAACAGGTCATCTAGCGTCTTTTCTAATGTTGGGGTCCCTCTAGGAACAGTCATCACACGTCAGGTTGAAACAGGTCATCTAGCATCTTTCCTAATGTTGGGGTCCCTCTAGGAACAGTCATCACACGTCAGGTTGAAACAGGTCATCTAGCGTCTTTTCTAATGTTGGGGTCCCTCTAGGAACAGTCATCACGCGTCAGGTTGAAACAGGTCATCTAGCGTCTTTTCTAATGTTGGGGTCCCTCTAGGAACAGTCATCACGCGTCAGGTTGAAACAGGTCATGTAGCGTCTTTCCTCTGCTGTTACAGGTCATTTTGACCCGGAAGACAACAGAAGGGTTCATTTGTAAATTACTTTTTCAAAAGCAAGTGTGCAAATTGTGTCACATAAAACACACACACAGCAGGAAGTCCAGCAGATGAGGCAGTGGATCGGGGCAGATACGTGACATGATGAGGAGAGGGCAATGCTATGTGGGATGCTGCTGACGGGGCAGCAGATGGTTTGGATGCCAGGCTGAAGCCCCGTGGCCTGCAGACAGCTGCTCAACATGTGAAGACATAGCAGGAATACTTCTGCACATACGAACCGCGGCTCGTCTCAGACAGTTGTGCATAACTGGGGAGGCTGAAGGCTAAATATAAAACCAACATGTGAAGCGGCTGCTAAACCACCACTTGCTCATAAATAGCATCTCAATACCGCCGGTCTGCGTGACTCAAGGCTGCCATTTGCTTTTTCAGTTTGGCCTGGAACACCTCTTCCTCATGGCTGTAACACCTCTTCCTCAGGACTGTAACACCTCTTCCTGAGGACTGTAACACCTCTTCCTCATGGCTGTAACACCTCTTCCTGAGGACTGTAACACCTCTTCCTCATGGCTGTAACACCTCTTCCTCAGGACTGTAACACCTCTTCCTCATGACTGTAACACCTCTTCCTGAGGACTGTAACACCTATTCCCCAGGACTGTAACACCTCTTCCTCAGGACTGTAACACCTCTTCCTCAGGACTGTAACACCTCTTCCTCAGGACTGTAACACCTCTTCCTCAGGACTGTAACACCTCTTCCTCATGACTGTAACACCTCTTCCTCAGGACTGTAACACCTCTTCCTCATGACTGTAACACCTCTTCCTCAGGACTGTAAGACCTCTTCCTCAGGACTGTAACACCTCTTCCTCATGACTGTAACACCTCTTCCTTAGGACTGTAACACCTCTTCCTCAGGACTGTAACACCTCTTCCTCATGACTGTAACACCTCTTCCTCAGGACTGTAACACCTCTTCCTCAGGACTGTAAAACCTATTCCTCAGGACTGTAACACCTCTTCCTCATGACTGTAACACCTCTTCCTCAGGACTGTAACACCTCTTCCCCAGGACTGTAAAACCTCTTCCTCGTGACTGTAACACTTCTTCCTCATGACTGTAACACTTTTTCCTCAGGACTGTAACACCTCTTCCTCAGGACTGTAACACTTCTTCCTCAGGACTGTAAAACCTCTTCCTCGTGACTGTAACACTTCTTCCTCATGACTGTAACACTTTTTCCTCAGGACTGTAACACCTCTTCCTCAGGACTGTAACACTTCTTCCTCAGGACTGTAAAACCTATTCCTCAGGACTGTAACACCTCTTCCTCATGACTGTAACACCTCTTCCTCAGAACTGTAACACCTCCTCCTCATGGCTGTAACACCTCTTCCTCGTGACTGTAACACCTCTTCCTCAGGACTGTAACACCTCTTCCTCATGGCTGTCATACCTGCTGGAACCTGATACACCAGTGCTGCCACGAAGAAGAAATGTATGGCAAAAAGGGTTATTCCACCCTGGCTGAAGAGGATCCATATGGGTCAATGTAAAATGTCATCAGTTTAAATGTAATCCTAAATATATTCAGATTAAATCAAATTAAAAAGTAGAACAAGATAAACTAAATAAATGACATGAATTCATGATATACAAGACAGTTATGCAGTACACTTTGCTCTCGTTTATTTGTGTGTGTGTGTGTGTGTGTGTGTATATATATATATATTTCTTGTTCTCTTTGTTTTACACTGATGTACCTCATTTATTATTATTGTTATTATTCTTAACAGTAATGCATTTTTGTTATTATTTACATATTTCCTTGGCGTAAGATAACCCGGATAGCAGAACTGCTGTGGCCCGGACCCGTCCCACAGCGACACTTCATCCGGCCCACATGCTGCGTGGAATGATGGCACTTGGGCGGTCCGCTCCTGTTTGCCAGATCTGGGCCAGAACCAAGCCATAGCAATGCCGCATGTGCCACATATTTACCAAAGGTGGCCATATTTGTTTTGTGATATTTGGGCCATATTCACCATTTACCACACGGGCCACTTCAGGGTCACATCCAGATCACATGTTGCCCAGAGCACCACATCTTTGCCACAAAAGGCCCACATGTGATTTGGCATGTTTGGGCCATATTTGCTGTTGTACATGTGGGCCACTTCAGGCTCCTCACATCCGTTTTGTCAGGGCCAGAAGAAGACCATCAGGGCTGCATCACTGCCTGAAGTGGCCCACATCCGGGTGCTGTCTGGGGAGGAGCTCAAAGACTAAGTGGTGTGTGTGTGGGGGGGGGGGGGGTAGAGGAAGGGGGGTTGGACGGATTCAATAATGGAACAGTTTATGTTAATGCGTTGTTTTATGTTTTCCTAAAATGTGTTTTTTCCTAAAATGCCAATATAATATGCTTATATAAAATGAACAAAATCATTTAAATAATCAAAACAAACATTTTTAAAATGTTTGATATGATACATTTGCAGGAGCGGGATGGTTATTACTGCAGTAATACTGCAGTAATACTGCAGTAATGTAAGGTGCAGCTGGTCTTGATGACAGACTGGAACAGTGAAACACTCGGCGTGGTGTGGAGGGACTCTGGCGCGTGCGCACGGCGACATTATTTATTTTATGGAGAATTTGGACGAAATAAAATGTCAGACCTTGTTAATCTGGTAATTATTTTGGGTAAATATCATATTCATACTTGTAAACGGAGAGACAGTACTCCCTCCTTCACCGTTTTCTTGCACAGCTTTACGTCTACTTTAAATCGCCGAAAATATGGAAAAATGAACAGAAATTATGGAAAAATTAGCAGAAAATATGAAAATTAGCAGAAAATATGGAAAAATTAGCCGAAAATATGGAAAATGAACGAACAGAAAATATGGAAAAATTAGCAGAAAATATGGAAAATATGGAAAAATTAGCAGAAAATATTGAAACATTAGCAGGAAATATGAACGATGAGTGAACATATGGAAATTTAACAGAAAATATGGAAAAACGAGCAGAAAATATGGAAAATTTAGCAGAAATTATGGAAAATGAACAGAAAATATGGAAAAATGATTAGAAAATATGGAAAAAATTAGCAGGAAATATGAAAAATTAGCAGAGAATATGGAAAATTAACAGAAAATATGGAACAATTAGCAGAAAATATGGAAAATTAGCAGAAAATATGGAACAATTAGCAGAAAATATGAAAAATGAGCAGACGGCTGGCTCACTGTGCACATGCCCATGTCAGGCTGCTCTCTGTGCTGCGGTCAAATGACCCTGCTTGTTTCTTGTTTGTGCTTTTGGATTAGTTTGTAAGATATTATTTCGTGTTTTATTTGTCATTAGTCTGATACTGCACCGTCATCTCCGCCACTGTTGATTTATTTCCATCCTTCGTGTTGTATTTATTCCCAAACTTGTTGTGTACATTTTTCTTGTATAAAAAAAAGAAAAGACTGGCGCGCTGCCTCCATTTTGACCAATCAGTTTGAAGGTAAACACGGCCAGCCCTGGGGCGGCGCTGTTTCCGCTCAGCAGACTCCCCCCCCCCTCTCCCCCCCTCCCCCCCTCTCTCTCGCTCTCGGTCTCTCTCTCTCTCCCTCTCGGTCTCTCTCAGACGGGGTGAGGGAGGGAAGGGGATCGTCCGTGTTGAATCAGCGGTGAGTTCAGTGTGACTTCCTGTCAGACCAGATCATTGAGACCAGATCGTTGAGACCAGAACATTGAGACCAGATCATTAATCCTGGTCTGGTCTCGTGTTCTGCGGGCTGCTGCAGGTGAAGCCGCGTCACACCGCGAGTCTCCGGCTTCAAGTGGATGCGGCTCCAACTCAAAACCGGCAAATCGGACCGGACCGGGATTCTGGTTTGTGCTCCGTGTTTCGTCCTAATAATCGATCACACGGTTCCGGAAAAGGAAATGACCGACTCGAGCAACAGGTGATCGACACGCACGAGCAGTCACACCGTGTCAACCTCGTGCAACCAGTCGCACGCGCCCGCGGAGTCGAGAGAAGCGCGTCGGCGTGACGTGCACCCGGAGCCCGGCAGACCGCGAAGTCTGCAGGAGGTCTGCAGGAGGTCTGGAGACCCGGAGGGGCCGACCCGTCGTCGTTAGAGACAACGCAGTCAGCCTGAACCGGAGACTGGACTCGAGTGAATTGTGGCGCAGACCGGTAGGTTACCGACTGAACGGGCAGGTCCGGTGTGTCCGTGCTGGCAGGTCCGGCGTGTCCGTGCTGGCAGGTCTGGCGTGTCCGTGCTGGCAGGTCCGGCGTGTCCGTGCTGGCAGGTCTGGCGTGTCCTGCAGGTCTGGCGTGTCCTGCAGGTCTGGCGTGTCCTGCAGGTCCGGCGTGTCCGTGCACCTGCCACCGACTGTACATGGAATAAAAGAGTCGCTGGCAGGAAAGGACACAGACGCGGGTCGGTGCTGCCGTGGAGCTGATGCTGACTGTGTAGTGTCGTGCATCCTGGCCCGGCTGGCTGGTGTGCTGGTACTGGCAGTGAGTCCGGTTGTGACGTTGCGTTGCATGTAGACTATGGCTGCAGAAGCTGAAGCGCTGCTGTCCCAGTAGTGCTAAGATAGATCAGCTTAATCATGTGGGATTTTACACAGTATAATATTTACCATATCTGCCTGCATATGCAAAATACCACGTGTCATGTGTCATGTCCTGTACGATATCAAACCAAAACTCCCTGACGTATTTCAGACCTCATGTCGTGACAAATCTTAGGACGAAGGTTTTCATTCATTTAGACAACAGAATTGTGTTTCGCTATATGATAACAACCCAAAATGCAAAGCTGACACAAGACCATGCCCGGACAGCCAGGTGGGCTGGTGATAAGGGATGGTGTTGACTGACTGACTGACTGACTGACTGACTGCAGGCTCCGTGTCCGCACCATGGTAACCTTCCCTTTCCTCTTTCAGGTCATCGCTGAGGTTACTTTGGAAAATAAGCGAAAGTGAAGACGATAGCTGGACAACTGGATCCCTCCGTTCAAAGCCACCCACCCATCCTTCCTCATCAGAGAAGATGGGGAATGGATTATCAGAACAACCCAGCTTCCTCTCCAACATCCCGTTTCTCCAGGCTTTTCACATCGCCATCCTTGGGCTTGACTCAGCAGGGAAGACCACCGTCCTCTACAGGCTGCAGTTCAACGAGTTCGTCAACACCGTGCCCACCAAAGGCTTCAACGCCGAAAAGGTCAAAGTGTCGCTGGGCAGCCGGAGCAGGACGGTGACCTTTCACTTCTGGGATGTTGGCGGTCAGGAGAAGCTGCGGCCTCTGTGGAAGTCGTACACGCGCTGCACGGACGGCATTGTTTTTGTGGTGGACTCGGTGGATGTCGAGCGAATGGAGGAGGCCAAGACGGAGCTTCATAAGATTGTGAAGACCTCCGAGAACCAGGGAGTGCCCCTGCTGGTGGTTGCCAACAAGCAGGATTTGAGGCACGCGCTGGGGCCCGCTGAGCTCGAGAGGTCCTTGGCGCTGAAAGAACTGGGCCCCGGCACGCCGTGGCACCTGCAGCCCACCTGCGCCATCATAGGAGACGGGCTGAAGGAAGGCCTGGAGAAACTCCATGACATGATCCTGAAAAGGAGGAAGGCTCTCCGGCAGCAGAAGAAGAAGAGATAACTGGTGCACTAAAGCTGTATTACTAGTTTGTTTTATTTTTATCTTTTTGTGTTCACATATGAAGGAGATATGGAGCATATTGTGTAGGAACATGACGTTCTGCTGCGGGCTCAGGTTTCTAGAGCTTTAGCACTCCGAGGCTGAGCTTTAGGATTCCCCCTCGGTCTCGGGTGGCTGTTGAGGTTGCTGATCAGGAAGTGACAGAAAGGATTAAAGTATGAAGAAGAAAGCTCTGGAAATGTTTGGCTGTGAAGAGTTTATGGTTTTAAAAGCGCTGAGGTTTTGGGGTCTGGAGAGGTGATGCAGAGTTGTTGCTTCTGGTGGTGGGGTTGGAATGAATGAATGACCGACAAACAACTTTTCCAAAATCTACCAAAAAGGATGTGTGACGAAGAAGAATGCGACGAGGTTTGGGAGTTAAGCTGGGGGGCGGGTGAGGCTGCAGGCGTGAGGGAAGTGTGCATCTGGAGAAAGGCTGAGTGGAGAACCGTATAGCCCTCTTGTTCTTTTAACAAACGAACTTTAAGCTGTAGAGATCCGGGCGACTATCAGGATGTGTCAGTGTTTTCTGTTTTGATCACTTCCGCTGTATGAATCTGTGCTCATTTTTACACTGTACTTTCTTTACGAAACAAAGCATTGTCCTACATTTCCATGAACTGGCATTTGTGTCATGACCTATTCCCAGTGTCTGCTCGTCAAAATGCACTTTAGACTGGGTTCCTGTGGCGTTTTCACATGCCGCCTTCCACTTGGTCGTTAGGTTTAGGCTACACAAAACAAATGCTACTGTAGATGGCCTGTCCTGCACACACCGTCTTTAAACAGGTCATGCATCGTCCTCTCCTGAACCGGAAGAGGGCGCTGAGGAGAGTGCAGCGCCCCGCCAGGGGTAGCTCCCCTTCTGCGGTGCTCCCACCGAGACGAAAAACCAGCTGAGGGCTTGGAGGTCCGCTGCAGTGAAAACCGGCTTTCGGAGCTTTGGACTCACCGCGGCCATGAGCGGTCTCGATCCTGCGGTCCTCGATCCTGCGGTCCTAACTGCACACACATGAACGGGCTGACGGGCCCCAGCAGTGCGCGAGATGAGCTGCCAACAGACACGGCCGTTATAAGACTCCTGCGCATGCGCCGTAGTCGACTGAACGGGGAATAGGGGGGGGGTGTTAAGATGCAGCGCTCACGCTAGAGAAAAGTCCACCTAATAAGAACGTTGTGCCTGTCAGCCTGTGGATGTGCAGCCTCCTAGGCGGACCCTCGCACGAATGCGACCAACTCTAATATGAACTTGCACCCCCCCCCCCCAAAAAAAAGGTTTGCTATGCGACCATTTTGGAATGACCCTAACCCTGTCTTTATTTTCATAACATCATAAAGCTGAGTAAACCATTTACATCGTGCATGCGTGACTCACATCTACGGTTGACTCAGATCAGGCAACGACAAAAACATGCAGCACTTCCCGTTTTGACGGTAACCCAGAGGAGACCGTTCCAGTATAGCGTTCGCATTTGTTGGATTATCAGAAATGTTTTAATAACTTCTGATGACGTCACCGCCTGATCCGGCTCAGCCTGAGGTGACTTCGATTGGGCGACGGGAGTCCGAACCGCAACCACAAGAGAGAGGGGGGGCCCCTCGTCATACAGCCATAGCTGTGCACTACAGTTGTTACCCCGACAGGTCCAGTAGTTTGCGGGATTAGCCGTGAACACACGCATGGGACCAAAGCCATCGCCCCTCCCAGGCTGCCCACTGGGCGGGGCGATGCTGCACCCCATTTACAGCAGCGCTGAGCACCTCGTGGCGGGCGGTTAGGGTTATAAGGGTTCGCAGTGGGAAGGGTGCTTGTACCTTTTCATTCATTTGGGAAGCATCTTGTTGGTCTGGATACAAATGTCAGATAAATCCTTGAAATGTAAAATTTACTTCTGAATTTAAAATTAAAGTTAACTTTACATTTAAATGGCTTCTAGTTTGAACTCCATCAGGTTAAACCTGGGTCGGATAAATCAGCATCAAACAGAATTATCTCCTGCAACGACTGCCATCAAGATTCCCTTGAGCAAGGCACAATGTCAAACCGTCTGTGATGGGAGGCCGTTTGCGTATCACAGCTGCCCTGAGTGAATGAATGAAGGACACTAATGGACGGAATGTGTGTGTGCTCAGTGTTTCATGGGTAAATTCAAGCAAAAAACGGTGTACACTGCATGGGTTTGCAGGGTGCTTGCATTGTTAAGTACTAAATTAACTGCATTTTAAAGATGCTTCATTTAAAGACAAACCAGTTTCTTTGGCTAATAAACTGCAGGATAAACCTGATGCAATGAAACAAACATGGACATGTCCACCTTTGTCTGGTTCAGATTCACTTCGGTAAACCTGTCGAGGCTCTTGAGAGGGTTGGTTAGGGTTAGCTAACATGGTTAGGCTATTCTGTGCTGTCTGTCAAATGAAGGCTGTGCTGCACTATCAGTTTGGACTACGGTGAAACCGATAGAATAGATAATACTGTGTCTGCTCTTTGCATACGAAATGCAGAAATCTGTCTTGGGCTTGCATGTGCAAAAACTACTATTGAAGAGGGTTCATTAAAACCCACCATGTCACATCCAGACAGGACTCATGAGCACATAATTCACATAAAAACACAATAGAAGCTCCATTAACGAAGCACCAGGTAGTCGATGGTGAGGACTGAATCAGGGTTAAGTAAATAGAGTTAAGGTGCTGTGTGCTGAGGCAGCTGTCTGTCCTTACTGATTAAGATATTGTATGGCAACAGGGACAAACACGTTGCTATAGGTGTTTGTCTTTGCACAGGGCACTTTGTACCTTTGCCCTGAGGGCAGAAGTTGGAAGAGCGATTAAAGGGATGGCTACAGTCGTCTAAGATTTTGCCACGTAGGCGTTAGACTGCTTTGCCATGGTGACAGGACAGATGAGTTTGTTTGCAGCCTGTAAGTGTCCAGCCCGGTTTAACTATTTTGGAAAGCTTTGTGTTGCTTTTCACACCGAGGTGCTCA
The DNA here is from genome assembly GCA_022114975.2 of Lampris megalopsis. Lineage (NCBI taxonomy): Eukaryota > Metazoa > Chordata > Actinopteri > Lampriformes > Lampridae > Lampris > Lampris megalopsis. The sequence continues at coordinate 177,101 of JAJHIY020000809.1, forward strand.
AACCAGCACACAATGTTAAAATGAGTGTACTTTCAATTAGGGATTGCTGTACTCTGTTTAACCCTTCTGTTGTCTTACAGGTAATGACCCATAATGACCCATAACAATGTTTAGCAGCAGAGAAAAGACTCTAAATGACCTGTTTTCGACCTGACATGTGATGACTGTTCCTAGAGGGACCCCAATATTAGAACAAGTGAAACACTGTTTTGTTCATATTTCCATGAAAGCTGTACACCACGAGGGTACTAAGATTGTTTTAGGGTCATGTGTGACCCTAAGACATGGTGGGTCATGTGTGACCCTAAGACATGCGTGGGTCATGTGTGACCCTAAGACGTGTGTGGGTCATGTGACCCTATAAAAACGAGGGCGTTCACTGATGAAATGCAGTCTTTCTGCACGGTGAAGAGGAAAACCCAGACAGTCACACAGTCTGTGATGAATGACAGCTTGTTTCTCCCTACAAAATAGATTTGGGGTTTAAAATTAAATTAAGTTGCTTTAATTTAGAGGTTTAATGAATGCGGGTCATAAATGACCCTTAAGACGAGGGCAGTATACAGAATGTGTTGACAACATAAGGGTCAAAGTGCGTTGGCTTAACCTCAAAATTCCTTAGTTTACGCAACAGGGAGAGTCTTTGCTCTGCTTTTTTGTAAATGCATTCTACATGATCCGTGAAGTTAAAAGATTAGTTTAACACAGTCCAAAGGTCTTTGGAGGAGCTCACTTGCTCTACCTCCTGGCCCTTAACAATACTTGGTTTAAATAGGGTTTGACAGGTTCTTGTTACCATCTAGGAACATTTCTTTTGTTTACATTCAACAAAAGATGAGTGTCATCAAACCATTTGTTGAATTGTGTAACATAGTTACTGTGTACACATTTAATGACTGTGCATTGGTGAGCTGCACCACTAAAGCCATGTCATCTGCATATTAGCTAATATGAGACTTTCTATGTTGCACATAATTTCATGTGTGTACACTGAAAATAAGATTGGTGCTAGAATGCCACCCTGGGGGACTCCGGAGTTTAAAAAAGAGTGTCAGACTTGAAATCATTTACCTTAACGCTCTGAAGTCAGCTACATGAGAATTATTTTAGCCAGCAAATAACAGCTGAGTCTATATGCAAGTTACAAAGATGTGATAGCAGGATATCTGTATTAACAGTATTACATGCAGAGGAGAAGCCCATAAATAAAATCCGTGCGCAGGCTTTTGGCTTATCCAGGTGTTCAGTCACTGCTTGTATTAGTATCAGGCTGACGTCTTCCACCCTCCTCTTGGCCCTATATGCACACTGCAATGGGTCTAGTTGTTCACAGAGGGACGGTGTTAGATGATTGCATATGACTCGCTCCATGCACTCACTGAGGATGGGTGTCAGGGCAGTGGTTCAGAAATCTTGCATTTCTTGGGCTCCAGCTTTCTTAGGAATGGGGATAATCATTGATGTTTTCCAAATTGTTGGAACAAAGCTTGTGTCAATGAGCAGCTGGAAAAGTTTAGTAAGGACATTCCCTAACTGTTCAGCATAGACTTTAAGGATCCTCCCTCCTAGTCCATCCAGTCCTTTAGCTTTGTGTGGGTTTATCTTCCTAAGCACAGCTAGCACCTCTGTTCTTGTTGTTTGGAATACTTGTTTTTATTTGCAATAGTTGAAGATTCTGTGAAAGGATCACTACCTTCTTTATTCAAAGGGGGTAAGTGGACCAACAGTTATTTGCTAAATGTCCAGTGCACTCATATTTGACACAAAAGCCAGGTATATGTATGTTGGCAAACTGAAAACTCCAAAGTACGCCTCTTACAGGAGAAAAACAAATGCAAACCTATAGCGTTAAGGAACTGACCAGATCATAGCAGCTCTGGCGGGATCTGTAGGGCCAAGAAATGTTGTCTGGACCATGTGAAGGACAGACTCAGAGAAACGAGAAAGAGATTGTTAAGATGAAGGGGAGTTTTGAGTATTTTTGGACGGAGGTCAGTGAGTCTGTTATGTCTGTTGATGCCAGCTGCTAGCTGGCTCCTCTGAAACAATTACAGACTCTAATACCAACAGTTGGCAAAGCAGCTGGCAAACAAAAATAGTTTTGTTTGACACAAGTTTAAGTTGTCTTTGGAGCTCAGTGACTATCCTTATACGATTATGTAAATTTCCACAATAATAAATAATTTTTCCTGGTTATATGTGCTTATTGCAAAGCTTCCATCCATTATCTTGCTTATCCAGGTCAAAGAAGTGGGGGGTGCTGGAGCCTATCCCAGCATGCATTGGGTGAAAGGCAGGATCAACAGAGCGCCAGTCTATTGCAGACATAAAACAACTCATACCTAAGGGCAAATTAATGTCTGCCATTCACCTAACCTGCATGTCTTTGGACTGTGGCAGGAAACCCATCCAGACATGCAAATTCCCCACAGAAAAGACCAGGCCCGAGACTTGAACCCATGAGCTTTCTACTGTGAGGTGACAGCGCTAACATCGCCGACACACTCCAACATGTTTTCTGACTCCAGGGAATGAATGAAGGCCAGTAAAATAAACTGAACCTTGCCCGGTTGTTTTTTTAGATTGTCATTAGTTTGACCTTTTGGCCTGTCCAAACCTGTTTGTCAAGTAAGGAAACACAGACAGCAGCGGGACACAAACTTTTCCTGATTCCATTTCCTGTTCGCCATAAGTCAGGTCAGGTGTGTGTGTACATGTGTGAGCACTCGTCCGTTCAAATCAAGTCACAAGACCAGTCCTACACTCCCCCTACTTTATGTTGCTCCAGCCTCCATGTTGCAGTTCAGCAGCAGTGTTCTGACCTGCTGCTGTCAGCTGGGCTTCACCGCCGGCTCTGCCAAACCACGAACTTGTTTCCTTTCCCATGCTTCGGTTTTGCTGATTCAGCAGCGTGAACCGCCCTATTAAAAAAAGAAGATAATAATAACCATCACTGCGATGTCATTGTTCATACATTCATTTAAGGGTAGTAAGGCACTTTACCTTCACCTATCCCAGGGGTCGAACCGGGATTTGTAACGGGGGGGGTGGGGCTCTGTGGTTCAGGGTTTCGACAGGTGCATGTGTATGCATAGATGGCAAAATCTGATTGATATCACATGACAAACTGTAAATGAGACATAACAGGGTGAGACAACCCTCTGCTCTGACCAGTAAAAGGCTAATCCAGTTCATTCTAGACACTCTTGGCAGTGTGCAAAACTACAACATTTACAGTAACCAAATTAAGCCAAACAAAATGGCCCTGGCACTACTGCCATAGCTAGCTAGCTAAAATATGTTACTATGCTGTCAGAGGATATGATGAGTTTGCCTTGATTTAAAAGTAAAAAACGTGATGATACTGAAAGACCAAGGTCACAGGTTTGTGTTTAAGTTTACGCCGTTTGCTAAAATATCGGTGTTGACAGAGGAGACGCCGTTCAGTGGGGCGATCAGACCAGTCCCACCCGTTATTAATTCATGATGACGCCACCAGATACACCGACCGGACATCACTTCCGGGGTGGGGCCTCTGCCGGGTCCCGCCGCAGGAGTCGGGCGCAGCAGCCGGTGGATACGCCACTGACCGCAGAGGTCATGAGGCGAGTCACGTGACGACTTTTTAAACGAGAAAACGCACTGAACTGCATCAGATGACGTGGGTTTCTGCGTGAGACTGGTTCATAACTGGGAGGTGGTCCCTGTTATCTCCATGATGAAGACTCCTAGCAGAGTGCTGGTTGGTCAGAGGAAGGCCTAGCCCTGGGAAGTTGAGTTTGGTGATTATATTCAGTTCTCTTGAGGCAACATAATCATCCTCACCGCTCATCTGTCCTTTGTCTGAAGTGTAATAGCAAATGTGCACGTATTCAGGTGTGTCTGCAAGCGTGTTTGAATCCAGAGGCAATGCCATTTTGATCTGCCCAGAAGAACCTGCTCAACTTCTGGGTCCAGACAAAGTAAACTTGTCTCGGCACCACATATCAAGAGTCCCCTCTAGTCTCCATTCCCTAAATCTAGGTGAATTCTTCAATCCAGTCTGGACAGGAGAGGTTAGGATGGTGTGTTTAGTTTGATGCAGCAATCTGCTTGTGCAACTCAGAATCTCATGTGACGCAGTGCTGTGCCTCCCCAACAGCACTGCGACATATGAACGCAGAAAATAAATACATGCTGCACAAAGCCTTGTACACTCAGAAGGAGAGTAAAAGCTATTCTCAAGATCGCCTTTTTGAAGAAGGTGTCTGGATGTGGGACTGAATTCGCGCCCAACTGTGCGACTCCATGTTCCAGGAGACAGGTTCTTCTCTTTCTGCCGAGCTTAGAGATGGCTGTTCCTTCATCCGTCCAGCAGCTACGCAGCCGTGCACGGCGCTGGCTTCCTTATCATGCGCTGCTAGGATTCACACACACACGCACACACACGCACACACACACACACACGCACGCACGCACACACGCACACACACATGCACACACACACATATATAAGTGTGAGTGTTCCAGTTACATGTGAAGTCCTTCTGCGGCTCTGCAGCCTTAAAGTGGTCAACAGGGCCTCCTGCAAAGGGGGAGCATGGGGGGGGGCAGAAGGACGCTCCTGTTGCTCCTCGCTGCTGGGAAGCTGTGCAGAGGGAGGACGTGGTGGGGTGAACAAGGGCTGATCTACCCTTGGTTGCCCAACTCAAGTAAACACACACACATTAGGTAAGAACTGATGTGTTCCTCTACAGGATTTACAGCACAGACACACATACTCACACACAACCCTCCCAACCACACACACACAACCCTCCCAACCACACACACACAACCCTCCCAACCACACACAACCCTCCCAACCACACACAACCCTCCCAACCACACACACAACCCTCCCAACTCACACACAACCCTCCCAACCACACACACACAACCCTCCCAACTCACACACAACCCTCCCAACCACACACACACAACCCTCCCAACCACACACACACAACCCTCCCAACCACACACACACAACCCTCCCAACCACACACAACCCTCCCTACCACACACAACACAATTGAGTTTTTTCTCTCTCGTTTTTCTCCCCAACTGGATCCGGCCAATCCCCCCACTCTTCCGAGCCGTCCCGGTCTCTGCTCCACCCCCTCTGCTGGTGCGGGGAGGGCTGCAGACTACCACATGCCTCCTCCCATACACGTGGAGTCACCAGCCGCTTCTTCTCACCTGACGGTGAGGAGTTTCACCAGGGGGGCGTAGCGCGTGGAGGATCACGCTGTTCCCCCCAGTTTTCACAAACCTGCGTTCTTCCGCCGCGAGCGGGAATTCTCTCTGTTCAGCTTCCGGTTCGCTTTTCTTGTTGCTTCCGGCACATTTTCAGTCTCTCGTCATGTTCACAGCGTCCCCGTCCTATGACGTCATCCACTGACGCGCCCACTCCTTCCAGGCGCTCGTGGAGCACGTGGGCTGTCTTGCGATCCGGCTCGGGCGCTGGAGCGGTGCTGAATGGCCGTGGAAGGAGTCCGCATCGTCTAGCCGGCGGACTGCGGATGATGCGTCTGGCATGCTGGAGCGCTTTGCATCCGCGAACTGTGACGTCCTTCCTGCTCTCGTAGGAAGTCTGACGTGTTCCCGCCTTACCGCTCCGTTCAGCTTTCGTGGATCCACGAAAGATTTTACACCGGATGCCCTTCCTGATGCAACCCTCCCCATTTGTCCGGGCTTGGGACCGGCCCTAAGAATGCACTGGCTTGTGCGTCCTCAGTGGCTGGGTTAGAAAGGGGCTGAAGAGTACGTGTCACTACTGACCGGAGGATTTTGGTTCTTTGTATTTTAACCTTGTCAGAACAAGTGGAGGAGGCCTTCAGAGACATCCTGGTCTGGGCCCATTCTTCAAACAACGCACGCCAGACACCAGTGGTTGCAGTAATACCTCCATTTTAACTTCGGTAGGTCCTCGTTCTCCCACGGTAAGCAAGCTAACGATGTCCTCTGCTGACTCGTTGGTGTATATCGAGCTAATTCGCATGGTGGCTAACACCGCTAGCATGAACCAACAACTGTAGTGTTCTTATTGTATAAGAAATTAGACTTTGTTCAGCTTGTAACTTGCTAGCCGCGCTAGCTCTTTATTTCCTGTCATCCAAACTTTTCTCTTCTTCTTCTTCTTCTCTCTCGATTACCCAGGTGTACTATAGCTCATGAACCACAGCGACACCTACAGGTCGATGATATATAGCTGAGCTATGGCTAGTCTTTGCTAACTGAAGTTCGTCTTTTTTGTTCAAGTCCGTCTTCTGACCCCTTGTTTTGTTTGTTCTGTGGGTTCTTCAATAACGACACCGTAGTCTAATTTGAAAGAGGTTATTCTTTATCGACGTAACTTCAGGTTTACAGGAGACAGTCAGAACACGTGCAGTTCACCTAAAGCCTCGTTCTCAACTCGCACACACACACACACACACACACACACACACACACACGACCACACTTCTGCGCATGCTCCATCCGACAGGCACACATGCGAACCAGCAAACCTCCATTTGTTGCTCTCATGACCGTATTCCCAGCTCAGCTACAACAGACCAGCGGATCGGTTCTTCGCAGGTCTCCGTGAAGGCTTGTGAACGTTATGCGCGGCTCAGCAAGCACTTCACATTTCCCAGACGCAGGTTTTTGACTGGGCAGTCCGATTTTCAAATGATTTCACCAGGTCGAGGTAGTCAACGGATGTCTAAAAACCAACGACTCATATACTACCCGGTCAAAGCAAAGGCTCGATTAAAGTCGTGTTTGTTTTCACACAAGCAAGGAGCCAATGATGACAAACATACTGGCGCGTATGGAAATAGCCAACGTGTGTTTTTGCGTTCGAGGTATGTGGTAGTCATGTGTATTATGGCAGAAATTAGTTTCCTCTGTGATTATTTCTTTTCTGAAAGTGATGGTTGTTGGTAATGTTTGGATTTGGTTCTAGTTTTTACAAAATGTTTAAGGTCTCTTGTAAAATAAATATTTGTAATTGTGAGCATAAAGATAATAATGCAGATAACACACAAACTAGCAGAAGACCTCAGCCGCTCAGGCATCTTTGAGTGGCAGGATGATGGCGCCTGACTCCATCACCTGTCAGGCATCTTTGAGTGGCAGGATGATGGCGCCTGACTCCATCACCTGTCAGGCATCTTTGAGTGGCAGGATGATGGCGCCTGACTCCATCACCTGTCAGGCATCTTTGAGTGGCAGGATGATGGCGCCTGACTCCATCACCTGTCAGGCGTCTTTGAGTGGCAGGATGATGGAGCCTGACTCCATCACCTGTCAGTCATCTTTGAGTGGCAGGATGATGGCGCCTGACTCCATCACCTGTCAGTCATCTTTGAGTGGCAGGATGATGGCGCCTGACTCCATCACCTGTCAGTCATCTTTGAGTGGCAGGATGATGGCGCCTGACTCCATCACCTGTCAGTCATCTTTGAGTGGCAGGATAATGGAGCCTGACTCCATCCCCTGTCAGTCATCTTTGAGTGGCAGGATGATGGCGCCTTACTCCATCACCTGTCAGTCATCTTTGATTGGCAGGATGATGGCGCCTGACTCCATCACCTGTCAGTCATCTTTGTGTGGCGGGATGACTGACTCCATCATACACATGACGAACACAACTGTTTATCGAGAGAGATGTTTCGGATGATTGGGGGTTTGGTGTATTAAATGTCAGGCTCTTCATCCTGGAGGCATTACGTGTCATAAGCCACACTGAGTGTAGTCAGGAATAAAAGTAGATCTGAGCAGGTGTCCTCAGTTATGTCCTCATTTCATTGCTATGCATCATATGCATGTGACAGACCCTGTAAAAAGTTGTATAGAATGATTTTGTCTGTGAGACTTGGCTGTGCTGTGTGTGGCTGTGTGTGTGTGTGTGTGTGTGTGTGTGTCTGTGTCTGTGTGAGTGTTGTGTGTCTGTGTATGTGTGTGTATAGATGGTCCATGCAATGGCATCTAGTGGATCAGCCTGTTCAAATAGCCTTTGTGGGGGTGGTGAGTGAGAGCGTGAGGGTGGGCAGCTGTGTGGTGAATAGGAAACACTAGTGTTCGTGTCTAAGTGTGTGTGTGTGTGTGTGTGTGTGTTCATGCATGATTATGCGCCAGACGAGAGGCAAATGACTTTTATTATCCTCGCCGCCATTTTGACCTTGAACCCGGGGCCACAGAGCTTCACCCGTTGGAGCTCCATGGCTCACGCGGTGCCGACACACAAACACGCCACAAACGTGGAGCACAAAGAGCCGCGTCCCCTCAGCCGGGCCATTGTGAGGCATAAGCCTGTGAAATCAGTCTTTGGTCTGTTTGGCATGAGGGATTAGGACAGGGCTGGACTCGGGTCCCCGAAGCTTAATTCCCTCCCTTCCAATGCCTGATGGGAAAAGTCAGAGTCAGAAAACTGAAAAGTCGAGTCGAGTTTTCAGCATTGGACAGTTTGGAAACACAAGTCGTGTTTTGGATTCAACACGGCCTACAAACAGTTCTTACACACACACACACACACACACACACACACACACACACACACACACACACACACACACACACACACACACACACACAACCCTTCATCACACAGGAAGGTGTATTAATCAAAACTACAGTTTAATTATGGGTGTGAGTGTAGGAACATGCCCCCCCCCCAGATATAAAAACATGCGGTGTCGTCTCCTTTTTAAAAAGAACTTTAAATATCGGGTTTTTTGTTGTTGCGTTTATTAAATTTTAGACATGGTCAACTTTATTCATCTCTGCAGGGACATTAGTGTGCAGTAGAAGTGAAACAGACTCCAGTAGTCTGTTGGACACAGTGTCTGCTACCAGCCGAACTGGCCATCCGGACTCGCAGGGGCGGACAAGTCAACATGATCCAGAAAGGGCCGGTGTGGGTGCAGGTCTTGGTTCCAACCAAGCAGTTACACACCTGATCCTATTAGTCACCCGACAGTCTTCAAATCAGGGTCCTTCGACTCTGTGCAGAACTCTAGTCCAGTCTAACTTCCGGTTTCTACTGCAGCGGTCACACCAGCGTCCTGTTGGCTGGCGTGTGCTGTTGACGATGGCTTATTTATGGCAATGCCTGCAAGATTTACCATGGATACATGTCAGCCACATGCACACACCTGTGGACACACTTTCACCTGCAGCTACCAGCAACTTTCACCTGCAAACTTTCACCTGCAGCTACCAGCAAACTTTCTCCTGCAAACTTTCACCTGCAGCTACCAGCAAACTTTCACCTGCAAACTTTCACCTGCAGCTACCAGCAAACTTCTCCTGCACCTACCAGCCAACTTTTACCTGCAGCTACCAGCAAACTTTCACCTGCACCTACCAGTAAACTTTCACCTGCACCTACCAGCAAACTTTCACCTGCAGCTACCAGCAAACTTCTCCTGCAAACTTTCACCTGCAGCTACCAGCAAACTTCTCCTGCACCTACCAGCAAACTTTCACCTGCAGCTACCAGCAAACTTCTCCTGCACCTACCAGCCAACTTTTACCTGCAGCTACCAGCAAACTTTCACCTGCACCTACCAGTAAACTTTCACCTGCACCTACCAGCAAACTTTCACCTGCAGCTACCAGCAACTTTCACCTGCAAACTTTCACCTGCAGCTACCAGCAAACTTCTCCTGCACCTACCAGCAAACTTTCACCTGCAGCTACCAGCAAACTTTCACCTGCAAACTTTCACCTGCAGCTACCAGCAAACTTTCTCCTGCACCTACCAGCAAACTTTCTCCTGCACCTACCAGCCAACTTTCACCTGCAGCTACCAGCAAACTTTCACCTGCACCTACCAGTAAACTTTCACCTGCAGCTACCAGCAAACTTTCACCTGCAGCTACCAGCAAACTTTCACCTGCAGCTACCAGCAAACTTTCACCTGCAGCTACCAGCAAACTTTCACCTGCACCTACCAGCAAACTTTCACCTGCACCTACCAGCAAACTTTCACCTGCACCTACCAGCAAACTTTCACCTGCAGCTACCAGCAAACTTTCTCCTGCAAACTTTCACCTGCAGCTACCAGCAAACTTTCACCTGCACCTACCAGCAAACTTTCACCTGCAGCTACCAGCAAACTTTCACCTGCACCTACCAGTAAACTTTCACCTGCACCTACCAGCAAACTTTCACCTGCACCTACTAGCAAACGATGGACGTAACAGTTTTGCCGACAAAATCAAGTACACTACAGTGTTTTTTTTTAATTCGACGTGTCAGGTCTAACAATACATCTGATGCTTTATTTTGGAGTCATGCTGTCTGACAGTTTTATTTTGAAGTCTGAAAAGGGGAAGTGGGGTTGTGTGTGTGTGTGTGTGTGTGTGTGTGTGTGTGTGTGTGTGTGTGTGTTCGGTCACGTCGAGGAGGTGTGGCGGTTGGGCTAGGTGTTTAGATTACGTTTGACTGATCAGGGGGCGGGGCTTAGTGTCTGATTGTTCACTCAAATCCCTTTGTTATGCTAATGTAATAGAGAGGATATAATACTTCCCGCTAATAGCAAATATATTTCAGCCATCATGCCTGCAGGAAGCTGAAGACCGAAAACACGCTGAATTCATGCAGGCATTATTATTATTATTATTATTATTATTATTGATTATTATTATTATCAAAGATGTGTTTGTCCTCTCGTCATTTGTCCTGTTGGGACTCCAAATACAGCAGTTCTCAACGACCCATTTCACATATAATCCAACTCAAATCAGTGTTTCCAGGATCACACTGGACCATCATCTAACCTTTATCCCTGGGGTGTAATGAAAATTGAACAATGGCCCGTCAGCCTGTTTCAGAATGTGAGGCAATGACGTCTCAAATATAGCACCATGTCCCATTTCTGACCTCATTTAATGAAGCTGGTTGCTGCTAAACTCTTTCTCTGACCACCAAAAAAAAGCCCTCCCTAACCATGGTGGTAATACTGACGGTTGTAGTTAAGCCGCTTTGCTGTCAAGAGTCTCTACTAGGAGTTCATTAACTACAAAGAATGGCTGAGGTGAATAATGGACCAAGCCTCTTTTAGCATAGAGGGGGGAGTGGGGGCCTGTATTGATGTTCCTTCAGTGATTAACGTTCTCCAGTTGCCGGCCAGCTTCTTAATCTGTCACCATTTCCATGGTGATTAGGGCCGGGCCCTCTACGCCGCCGCGGGGCGCTGCTTCCGGGCTGAGTGTCCCTGCCTGCTCACAGTGAACTGTTTTGTTTAGTGGACTCTTATGTACCTTAACTTGCCATGTTACATGTTTTAGATTGTTTTACAGGAACGTCTTTTCCTTAGCAGGGTCTGTTTAGTTAGTTATGGGGTGGGATCTCTGCTGATGCTCAGACCCCTTCCAAGGCAGCGTTTGTGATAAATGTCTTTAATGGCTGGGAGCTGGGTACCGGTGATATGCTGGGCTGCCTTGACGACCCGCTGCAGAGCTTTCTGGTCTACTGAGGTGCAGTTGCCGTACCACGCCGAGATGCAGCTGGTCAGGATGCTCTCTATGGTGCAGTGGTAATAAAGGTAGTGTTATAAAGTGTCTTCTTCATGTGAATAAATAAAGGTTTATTGTTAACTGTTAGCTAACTGGGAGTTTCACAGACATTCATCTGCTGAGTTTAGCAAAGCCTGTAAACAGTAATTGGACAAGCGGCCTTGCTGGGATGTGAGCTAGAATACATGATAACAAGGAGAACAACAACTGCCCTATCAGAGAGACTGTACTGCCCTGTCAGAGAGACTGTACTGTACTATCAGAGAGACTGTACTGCCCTGTCAGAGAGACTGTACTGTACTATCAGAGAGACTGTACTGTACTATCAGAGAGACTGTACTGCCCTATCAGAGAGACTGTACTGCCCTATCAGAGAGATTGTACTGTACTATCAGAGAGACTGTACTGTACTATCAGAGAGACTGTACTGCCCTATCAGAGAGACCGTACTGCCCTATCAGAGAGACTGTACTGCCCTATCAGACAGACTGTACTGCCCTATCAGAGAGACTGTACTGCCCTATCAGAGAGACCGTACTGCCCTATCAGAGACTGTACTGTACTATCAGACAGACTCTACTGTACTATCAGAGAGACTGTACTGTACTATCAGAGAGACCGTACTGCCCTATCAGAGAGACTGTACTGTACTATCAGAGAGACTGTACTGTACTATCAGAGAGACTGTACTGTACTATAAGAGAGACTGTACTGCCCTATCAGAAAGACTGTACTGTACTATCAGACAGACTGTACTGTACTATCAGACAGACTGTACTGCCCTATCAGAGAGATTGTACTGTACTATCAGACAGACTGTACTGCCCTATCAGAGAGACTGTACTGCCCTATCAGAGAGACCGTACTGCCCTATCAGAGAGACTGTACTGTACTATCAGACAGACTGTACTGTACTATCAGAGAGACTGTACTGTACTATCAGAGAGACCGTACTGCCCTATCAGAGAGACTGTACTGTACTATCAGAGAGACTGTACTGTACTATCAGAGAGACTGTACTGCCCTATCAGAGAGACTGTACTGTACTATCAGACAGACTGTACTGCCCTATCAGAGAGACTGTACTGCCCTATCAGAGAGACTGTACTGTACTATCAGACAGACTGTACTGCCCTATCAGAGAGACTGTACTGCCCTATCAGAGAGACCGTACTGCCCTATCAGAGAGACTGTACTGTACTATCAGACAGACTGTACTGTACTATCAGAGAGACTGTACTGTACTATCAGAGAGACCGTACTGCCCTATCAGAGAGACTGTACTGTACTATCAGAGAGACTGTACTGTACTATCAGACAGACTGTACTGTACTATCAGAGAGACTGTACTGTACTATCAGAGAGACTGTACTGTACTATAAGAGAGACTGTACTGCCCTATCAGAGAGACTGTACTGTACTATCAGACAGACTGTACTGTACTATCAGACAGACTGTACTGCCCTATCAGAGAGACTGTACTGCCCTATCAGAGAGACTGTACTGTACTATCAGACAGACTGTACTGCCCTATCAGAGAGACTGTACTGCCCTATCAGAGAGACCGTACCGCCCTATCAGAGAGACTGTACTGTACTATCAGACAGACTGTACTGTACTATCAGAGAGACTGTATTGTACTATCAGAGAGACCGTACTGCCCTATCAGACAGACTGTACTGTACTATCAGAGAGACTGTACTGTACTATCAGAGAGACCGTACTGCCCTATCAGAGAGACCGTACTGCCCTATCAGAGAGACTGTACTGTACTATCAGAGAGACTGTACTGTACTATAAGAGAGACTGTACTGCCCTATCAGACAGACTGTACTGTACTATCAGAGAGACTGTACTGTACTATCAGAGAGACCGTACTGCCCTATCAGAGAGACCGTACTGCCCTATCAGAGAGACTGTACTGTACTATCAGAGAGACTGTACTGTACTATCAGAGAGACTGTACAGCCCTGTCAGAGAGACTGTACTGTGCTATCAGAGAGACTGTACAGCCCTGTCAGAGAGACTGTACTGTACTATCAGAGAGACTGTACTGTACTATCAGAGAGACTGTACAGCCCTGTCAGAGAGACTGTACTGTACTATCAGAGAGACTGTACTGCTCTATCAGAGACTGTACTGCCCTATCAGAGAGAGAGACTGTACTGCCCTATCAGAGAGACTGTACTGTACTATCAGAGAGACTGTACTGCCCTATCAGAGAGACTTTACTGTACTATCAGAGAGACTGTACTGCCCTATCAGAGACTGTACTGCCCTGTCGGAGAGAGAGACTGTACTGCCCTATCAGAGACTGTACTGCCCTGTCGGAGAGAGAGACTGTACTGCCCTATCAGAGACTGTACTGCCCTGTCGGAGAGAGAGACTGTACTGCCCTATCACAGACTGTACTGCCCTGTCGGAGAGAGAGACTGTACTGCCCTCTCAGAGACTGTACTGCCCTATCAGAGAGACCGTACTGCCCTATCAGAGAGACTGTACTGCCCTATCAGAGACTGTACTGCCCTCTCAGAGAGACTGTACTGCCCTATCAGAGAGACTGTACTGTACTATCAGAGAGACTGTACTGCCCTCTCAGAGAGACTGTACTGCCCTGTCAGAGAGAGAGACTACTGCCCTCTCAGAGAGATTGTACTGCCCTATCAGAGAGACTGTACTGCCCTGTCTGAGAGAGAGACTACTGCCCTATCAGAGACTGTACTGCCCTATCAGAGAGACTGTACTGCCCTATCAGAGAGACTGTACTGTACTATCAGAGAGACTGTACTGTACTATCAGAGAGACTGTACAGCCCTGTCAGAGAGAGAGACTGTACTGCCCTGTCAGAGACTGTACTGCCCTGTCAGAGAGAGAGACTGTACTGCCCTATCAGAGAGACTGTACTGCCCTATCAGAGAGACTGTACTGCCCTATCAGAGAGAGAGACTGTACTGCCCTATCAGAGAGACTGTACTGCCCTATCAGAGAGAGAGACTGTACTGCCCTATCAGAGAGACTGTACTGCCCTATCAGAGAGAGAGACTGTACTGCCCTATCAGAGAGACTGTACTGCCCTATCAGAGAGAGAGACTGTACTGCCCTATCAGAGACTGTACTGCCCTGTCAGAAAGAGACTGTACTGCCCTATCAGAGACTGTACTGCCCTGTCGGAGAGAGAGACTGTACTGCCCTATCAGAGACTGTACTGCCCTGTCGGAGAGAGAGACTGTACTGCCCTCTCAGAGACTGTACTGCCCTATCAGAGAGACCGTACTGCCCTATCAGAGAGACCGTACTGCCCTATCAGAGAGACTGTACTGCCCTATCAGAGACTGTACTGCCCTATCAGAGAGACCGTACTGCCCTATCAGAGAGACTGTACTGCCCTATCAGAGAGACTGTACTGCCCTATCAGAGACTGTACTGCCCTCTCAGAGAGACTGTACTGCCCTATCAGAGAGACTGTACTGTACTAACAGAGAGAGAGACTACTGCCCTCTCAGAGAGATTGTACTGCCCTGTCAGAGAGACTGTACTGCCCTCTCAGAGAGATTGTACTGCCCTCTCAGAGAGACTGTACTGCCCTGTCAGAGAGACTGTACTGCCCTGTCAGAGAGAGAGACTACTGCCCTCTCAGAGAGATTGTACTGCCCTCTCAGAGAGACTGTACTGCCCTGTCAGAGAGAGAGACTACTGCCCTATCAGAGACTGTACTGCCCTATCAGAGAGACTGTACTGCCCTATCAGAGAGACTGTACTGCCCTGTCAGAGAGACTGTACTGCCCTGTCAGAGAGACTGTACTGCCCTATCAGAGAGAGAGACTGTACTGCCCTGTCAGAGACTGTACTGCCCTGTCAGAGAGACTGTACTGTACTATCAGAGAGAGAGACTGTACTGCCCTGTCAGAGACTGTACTGCCCTGTCAGAGAGAGAGACTGTACTGTACTATCAGAGAGACTGTACTGCCCTATCAGAGAGACCGTACTGCCCTATCAGAGAGACTGTACTGCCCTATCAGAGAGACTGTACTGCCCTATCAGAGAGAGAGACTGTACTGCCTTATCAGAGAGACTGTACTGCCCTATCAGAGAGAGAGACTGTACTGCCCTATCAGAGAGACTGTACTGCCCTCTCAGAGAGACTGTACTGTACTATCAGAGAGAGAGACTGTACTGTACTGATTGGTGCGTACTTCAGTATCTATGCTTTGTGCGTGTGTTCATGAGCAGATTAAAGTGTGACGATACTGGAAGAGAGTTCTGTCTCGCTCCTCATTTATTGTCAGAGTGGATAAAAACAATTGCCACAACACCTGTTTTCCCTGTTATTCAAACCCCTCACTTCAGTCACTCCCTTGCTCAGTCTTCACAGCTCTTTAGCCACAGTTACTTGCTGTTTGTGACTACGTTTACTCTGCCTTTCCAGGTTCATTGTTTTCTTGCCTTGCAAGTATGTCTCCTTTGTAGTTTGGATAGCATCTTTAAGACCTTCTCCCCCTTTGTTTGTACCTTTTTGAAAGTTTAGATATTCTTTATTGTTTTGGGGGGGGCACCCCCCCCCCGTTTTTCTCCCCAATTTGTATCTGACTAATTACCCCACTCTTCCAAGCCGTCCCGGTCTCTGCTGCACCCCTCTCCTGATCCGGGGAGGGCTACAGACTACCACATGCCTCCTCCGATACATGTGGAGTCGCCAGCTGCTTCTTTTCGCCTGACAGTCAGGAGTTTCACCAGGGGTGATGTAGCATATGGGAGAGTCACGCTATTCCCCTCAGTTCCCCCTCAACCTGAACAGGCACCCCGACTGACCAGAGGAGGCGCTAGTGCAGCGACCAGGAAACATACCCACATCCAGCTTTCTACCCGCAGACAGGGCCAGTTGTGGTGGTCTGGTGACCTGTCCAGGGTGTCTCCCTGTCTGCCGCCCAGTGACTGCTGGGATAGGCCCCAGCATCTCCGCGACCCTGAGAGCAGGATAAGCAGTTTGGATAATGGATGGATGGATGGATGGATGGGACACCTGACCAAGCCGGCGGTAACACGAGGATTTGAACCGGCGATCCCCTTGTTGGTAGGCAATGGAATAGACTAGATATTCCATTATATTTAGATATTCTTAATTGTTTTGTATACTACCTTTTGTTTGTGCCTGACTTTGTTTCTCGAGTCAAGTAAAGACTGAAGTATTGTTTAAAGCCTGGTTTCCATCTGCTGTTTTCTGCACTTGGGTCCAACCCCAAACCAAGACCTGAACAGATTGCAGCGAATAGGCAAGTGGAAAAGCCTGAATGGGAGGAAAAGAAGAATGAATCAGATATGAATGTAGTTCAGTCAGAGGACTACAGTTTGTGTTGCAGAGCTCATATCTACCAGTTAACTGTCCCTTTGTCACTCCATCTCACACACCCATCACATTTGTTCACTCGTTACACTGTGCTTCTGAAATTAAAGAGGAATCAAATGACACCATTCTGTTGAATGTTCCTCTGGTGGTACACAAGGCTTAAACCAATACATAACTAGTGATTCTATTTCTTGGCGTGTGAACAGTTATTGTGAGATGGGCTGTGAGGTGTTGGGTACAGTGACTTGTGTTTTGGCTCTATGAACACGTGTTCCACCGGAACAGGTGCATCCTGGTCTGGCAGGAAGTCATCGCTGCAGGCTGTGCATGCGCTCTCTGGGAAAAACACGTGGGCAGAAGGATTTATAGGGAGGAAAACCTTTTGGCACACAATCCCTCATCAGCTATTGTCAACATCTGCATTTCAGCTTGTTTTTTCCCAGCACAGGCCACATGTGATGCTGTCAAGAGGATTTCACGCAGTACATCCTAGTGTGGCAGAGAATGTGACGGTTTAAGGACTCTCCGTGTGTTCTGGGATTGTTCCAAGGCTGTAAACCTCCATCTGGGAACACGGACTTACTGCCGGCTCCCTTCTTATTCCTTTTGGACCCTGCTGGCATCTCTGCAAAGTTGATAATGCCGGCTATTTCAGGTTCATAGCACCCGGTAAATTACAACTCTATTCATAAGACGACGTACAGACATTTAGTTGAAGATGGAGAGCCATGTTCCTCCTCCATCTTTCCTTGCTTCTCATCTGTGTTCAATGTAAAGTGCATTTTAAATGTGTGAAATGCACTCTGTCTCTGTCTGTCTGTCTCTCTGTCTGTCTGTCTGTCTGTCTGTCTGTCTGTCTGTCTGTCTGTCTGTCTGTCTGGCTGTCTGTCTGTCTGTCTGTCTGTCTGTCTGTCTGTCTGTCTCTCTGTCTGTCTGTCTGTCTGTCTGTCTGTCTGTCTGTCTCTCTGTCTGTCTCTCTGTCTCTCTCTCTGTCTCTCTGTCTGTCCGTCTAATTTAGTTTGATTGATTGATCCAAATTCCACCAAATGTGGAAGTTAAGGCAGTTGGAAGAGGGGGTGAACTTGTCGAGGCTTCCCTGCAGGTAACCTACAGTAACATTGTAAAGTAAATCTCGGGTTCATGTCTTCATGTTTGGGGGGGGGACGCTGATGACGCATCACTGGGGTCTTTGCTGTCGAATAGATGTGTTGGATTTGGAGCAGTCAGACACCTTACAGTCCACTTCATCATCACATGCGCCTCGGGATTAAAGGAGGGTGATGATCTTCGGGCTTGCAGCTTTCAGGCTGAAATGAAAGGTGTCCTCTGAAGGCCGTTCATGTAGTGAGGGATTGAGCTGGTGTTTGTGTTTACAGAGGAATCAGGGTCATGTGCTGCAGAACATGCACACCTGCAGAACATGCACACCTGCAGAACATGCACACCTGCAGTGCTAACTGCTCACATACTGTTAAATACAGGAAGGTGCTTGAAGCTGTTGGTATCCAAGAATGAACCGGAAGGTGAGTCCATCATTTTGTTTGTCTACCGTTTGTTTGGCGTGTTGCCTTTTTTCTGGTTTGGAGACAGAAGAAATCAGGAGCAGCTCTTCTGGTTAATGAGCAGCACCCTCTCATGTTACCTGCTGTAATACGTCTGTTACTACGGGGACGTGTCAGGAGGCGGCCACTGTTCTCTCTCTCGTGTTGGTGCGACCGAAACCTGAGAAACGTTCACACCGCTGGTTTGAGCTTCTTGTCAGTGTACTATGAAACGTCTTCGGACTGGTCTGGAGAGGGAGGTTGGGGTTGATGGAGGGTTTTTTATTATCTAAATTTATTTCTAGTTTTTCCCCTTATCCTACCCAATTAACCCAATGGCATATGGCCGGAACTCTTGTGGAATAACTCCCCTGGCTCACGTTTCCACAGGAAGGAGATAGGCGTAACACCAGCTTCCTTCACACTCGTGTCGCTGCTCTCGCTAGTTTACACGCTGAAGCCTCCTCGCATGGATCGCATCACCTTCAGGCCGCAAAGGAGGTGTAGGGAGAACGCTTTCAGTTGCTTGGCCGCAGGCGCCCGGGTTGGCCAGAGGGGTCGCTGGAGAACAACGAGTCCCCGAACACTACACCGATCTACACCCACTTCCCTCGGGTGAGGGTGGCCTAATGGATGCCTTACCCCGTGGACGCTCTGGCCGTGACCGGTTACGGCGAGTCTGGGATACGAACCTCCAGCCACGTGACGAGCGGACTGCAAGAACGGCGGTTTATTCCGCTCGGCCCCCAGAGCAGCCAGCCTTGATGGAGGGTTTTGGATCAGCTGTTTTTGTTTAATAAACGAAACACCCATCTCTGTCTCGGAAGTAGAAGAGAGAGGACCCAAGTGCAGACGGTGCAGGCAGCCGGTTCAGACATGTATACCTCTTAACCGAGGGTCATATATACCCCTTAACCGAGGGACATGTATACCCCTTAACCGAGGGACATGTATATCTCTTAACCGAGGGGCATGTATACCCCATAATGGAGGGACATATATACCTCCCCTCAACCGAGGGACATGTATACCCCTTAACCGAGAGACATGTATATCTCTTAACCGAGGGGCATGTATACCCCTTAACCGAGGGGCATGTATACCCCTTAACCGATGGACATGTATACCCCTTAACCGAGGGACATATATACCCCTTAACCGAGGGGCATATATACCCCGTAACCGAGGGTCATATATACCCCTTAACCGAGGGACATGTATACCCCTTAACCGGGGGGCATGTATACACCTTAACCGAATGACATGTATACCCCTTAACCAATGGGCATGTATACACCTTAACCGAAGGACGTGTATACCCCTTAACCTATGGGCATGTATACACCTTAACCGAATGACATGTATACCCCGTAACCGAGGGGCATGTATACCCCTGGGAGGCCAGTCAGGGAGATTGGGCGCAGGGGTGCAGGACAGGGCAGAACCTGGACAGCCAATCGGAGAAGGGGGCGGTGAGTGAAGCCGGGTCATCAGGGCCATTCACGGACGCAGGTGAAGTAAGCCACCAATCAGGGGATCGGAGAGTCCAGATCACAGACCATGACAGTCTCTCAGGTCATGCCTCCATGTAACCACCTGAACCGTGTCACAGTTAAGTCCAGCTGCAGTTACAGCTCCATGTAACAGGACCGCTGTCGTTGTCCCAGTACACAAGAACCGGGGGAGAATGGATCTATTGACGGAAGTAAGTCCGACCCCGGTAGGGTAGGTGGCGCTATGCCCCCTTTCAGCTGGCTGCTATTGGGCCGCGGGAACTATGGAGCATACGCAGAATGCCTAGGTCAGTTCGGGGCCGACTGAAGCTTATACATGCCAGAGTAACTCCATCTCCAGCTGCATCATCTAGGTGTTTTAGTCCCACTTCCAGAAACTAGACTTAGTACGACTCCAGTGGGACTGACGCGTTAACATGTTAGTCCCACTTCCAGAAACTAGACTTAGTACGACTCCAGTTGGACTGACACGCTAACATGTTAGTCCCACTTCCAGAAACTAGACTTAGTACGACTCCAGTGGGACTGACGCGTTAACATGTTAGTCCCACTTCCAGAAACTAGACTTAGTACGACTCCAGTGGGACTGACACGCTAACATGTTAGTCCCACTTCCAGAAACTAGACTTAGTACGACTCCAGTGGGACTGACACGTTAACATGTTAGTCCCACTTCCAGAAACTAGACTTAGTACGACTCCAGTGGGACTGACGCGTTAACATGTTAGTCCCACTTCCAGAAACTAGACTTAGTACGACTCCAGTGGGACTGACACGTTAACATGTTAGTCCCACTTCCAGAAACTAGACTTAGTACGACTCCAGTGGGACTGACGCGTTAACATGTTAGTCCCACATCCAGAAACTAGACTTAGTACGACTCCAGTGGGACTGACGCGTTTACGTGTTAGTCCCACTTCCAGAAACTAGACTTAGTACGACTCCAGTGGGACTGACGCGTTAACATGTTAGTCCCACTTCCAGAAACTAGACTTAGTACGACTCCAGTGGGACTGACGCGTTAACATGTTAGTCCCACTTCCAGAAACTAGACTTAGTACGACTCCAGTGGGACTGACACGTTAACATGTTAGTCCCACATCCAGAAACTAGACTTAGTACGACTCCAGTGGGACTGACGCGTTAACATGTTAGTCCCACTTCCAGAAACTAGACTTAGTACGACTCCAGTGGGAATGACGCGCTAACATGTTAGTCCCACTTCCAGAAACTAGACTTAGTACGACTCCAGTGGGACTGACGCGTTAACATGTTAGTCCCACATCCAGAAACTAGACTTAGTACGACTCCAGTTGGACTGACACGCTAACATGTTAGTCCCACTTCCAGAAACTAGACTTAGTACGACTCCAGTGGGACTGACGCGTTAACATGTTAGTCCCACTTCCAGAAACTAGACTTAGTACGACTCCAGTGGGACTGACACGCTAACATGTTAGTCCCACTTCCAGAAACTAGACTTAGTACGACTCCAGTGGGACTGACACGTTAACATGTTAGTCCCACTTCCAGAAACTAGACTTAGTACGACTCCAGTGGGACTGACGCGTTAACGTGTTAGTCCCACATCCAGAAACTAGACTTAGTACGACTCCAGTGGGACTGACGCGTTTACGTGTTAGTCCCACTTCCAGAAACTAGACTTAGTACGACTCCAGTGGGACTGACGCGTTAACATGTTAGTCCCACTTCCAGAAACTAGACTTAGTACGACTCCAGTGGGACTGACACGTTAACATGTTAGTCCCACTTCCAGAAACTAGACTTAGTACGACTCCAGTGGGACTGACACGTTAACATGTTAGTCCCACATCCAGAAACTAGACTTAGTATGACTCCAGTGGGACTGACACGCTAACATGTTAGTCCCACTTCCAGAAACTAGACTTAGTACGACTCCAGTGGGACTGACGCGCTAACATGTTAGTCCCACTTCCAGAAACTAGACTTAGTACGACTCCAGTGGGACTGACGCGTTTACGTGTGTTTTACAAGTCCAGTTTTAGTCGCACTAACACAATAAACCCACTTTGTCTAGCATCATGTAAACGTACTGAATGAATCCAGTCCATAGCATAGGTGATAGTTCTAACCGGCGTGGGTTTACTGGATGCCAGTCCATCCTCTGACTTGAGGTCACGGTTTCCCCACGTGTTGCCCTTCCCCTGCTGGTCTGGTAGGGCACATGACCAGCAGCCACTGAACAGGCCTGTTGCCTGTGATGTGAGCCCCGTTGCGTTAGCTGCGTGTCTCAGCTTCGGTCAGCAGCACACACCTTCACACATTTCTGATGGAGGCCAAAGTGGGAAAATGTGGGTGTGTTCTCTTGCTTCATATTTGCCTTCAGCTGTCCTGTGGTACAGCTGGGGGATCACAGTTCTGCCCCGCTCTCCACCCCCGTCTAACACCACCGCCCTCACCACCACTTGTTTCCACCATCGGCAGCCTACAGGCAGAGACAAGTGGGGCCAAGGCAAGTAGGTCCACCTCCCGCCATCAGAGTCCTGGATCCGTGGTGCCACAGCAGAACAAAAGGGTCCCTTTCTAAAAAACTCAGACACAAACAAAGGCATCCTCGTCCACCGGGGACCCCGGCCCCACATGCATCTTAATGAGTCCACGCTGCTGATGCTGTCTGAGCAGGACGTGCACTGGTCTTCTTACTTGGACGCTGAATGGATGTTCTTCTTTTAAATTCAGGCTGATTCGTTCTACACGTTGACGCTTACAGTAAATCTGAAATCTATTCTTAACACACACACACACACACACACACACACACACACACACACACACACAGCAGTGGAATCAATAGAAAAGAGATTTGCATTTCTTAATGGGAATCCCCCCCACCCCCCGCCCAGTCACTGATAGATGGCAAGAGGTCTCCCCAAATGAAAGCTTGAATTATTCAAGACCAATCTGGCAGGTCCGAGTACATTTCTCTGCTGGTCAGTGATGGTTCACAGACGGTTTGACGGCTCCTTAAGAGCGGGCAAATGTAAATGTACTAATGTACTAATGGAGGGCTGTCTTTCAGATGGACCTCACACACAACCGCACAGCTGTCGCATCACGTAGATGGTAGATTCAACTACTTTCTCCTGCTAAAAGGTAGCTTTTTGCTTGAAAAAGTGTTCAGCCCCCTTGACAGTCATCAGGAATGTCTGGATTATAAAAGACACTGGCACATCTGCTCCTGAACAATATTGTGTTTTGTCAGGCCATAAGCTCTAACAGCATGTTCCCAAAGCCCAAACAAGTTGTGTTTCGCTGAATTTTTATTAATAAATTAAAAACTAAAATACAGTGCCTGCATAAGTGTTCTACCCCCACATATCAGTACTTAGTAGAGTGCCCTTCTGCTGCAGCAACAGCCATGGCTCTCTCGGGGTAAGTATGCACAGGCTCTGCACATTCTTCTGGAGTAATGTTGCCCATTCTTCTCGGCAGAATTTGCACAGGTCTTGCAGGCTGGTGGGATGGCGCCTAGACTACGATTTTCCGTCTGTGCCACAGGTTTTCAGTGGGGTTGAAATCATCGATTATCTCATTATTATTTTTAAAATAATAGGCTTTAAGGAGGTCGGTCCATAAATACGGGCGTTCTTAACCCGGGGACTACCTGAGTACCATATGATAACATGATATTCTTCTGTGGATTAGCTTCACTATCACTGAAAACACTGGAAGTCTTCCTTTGCTGCATACAGATGTTTCCTATTCAGACCTGAATGACACGAATGACGAGACTGTCACGGCTGCTCCCGGTTCCGACCCCTCCAGCCCTGGTTTCCATGCCTCATGTCTGGTCATCTCGTCCTGTGTGTTCCACATACTCTCATGTTTCCCACAAGTAAGCCTTTTGTTTCACCTGTTAATGCGTCTGCATGGGATGCGTCTGCATGGGATGCGTCTGCATTTGGGGCCTCAATTCCTGCTTCTGCTGTGACAGAAACGGACAAATGTAAAGCATTTCAACAAGCGTACACGGCGAACACAGTGTGGATACCAATCAGATGTCTGACTTTATTTAATCTCACGTGTGCATGTAGGTTATTTAATCTCACGTGTGCATGTAGGTTATTTAATCTCACGTGTGCATGTAGGTTATTTAATCTCACATGTGTATGTAGGTTATTTAATCTCACGTGTGTATGTAGGTTATCTATTCTCATGTGCATGTAGGTTATTTAATCTCACATGTGTATGTAGGTTATTTAATCTCATGTGCATGTAGGTTATTTAATCTCACGTGTGTATGTAGGTTATTTAATCTCATGTGCATGTAGGTTATTTAATCTCACGTGTGTATGTAGGTTATTTAATATCACGTGTGTATGTAGGTTATTTAATCTCATGTGCATGTAGGTTATTTAATCTCACGTGTGCATGTAGGTTATTTAATCTCACGTGTGCATGTAGGTTATTTAATCTCGTGTGTGCATGTAGGTTATTTAATCTCACGTGTGTATGTAGGTTATCTATTCTCATGTGCATGTAGGTTATTTAATCTCGTGTGTATGTAGGTTATTTAATCTCACGTGCATGTAGGTTATTTAATCTCACGTGTGTATGTAGGTTATTTAATCTCGTGTGCATGTAGGTTATTTAATCTCGCGTGCATGTAGGTTATTTAATCTCGTGTGTATGTAGGTTATTTAATCTCACGTGCATGTAGGTTATTTAATCTCACGTGTGTATGTAGGTTATTTAATCTCACGTGTGTATGTAGGTTATTTAATCTCGTGTGCATGTAGGTTATTTAATCTCACGTGCATGTAGGTTATTTAATATCGTGTGTATGTAGGTTATTTAATCTCACGTGCATGTAGGTTATTTAATCTCACGTGTGCATGTAGGTTATTTAATCTCGTGTGTATGTAGGTTATTTAATCTCATGTGCATGTAGGTTATTTAATCTCGTGTGTATGTAGGTTATTTAATCTCGTGTGTATGTAGGTTATTTAATCTCGTGTGCATGTAGGTTATTTAATCTCACGTGTGCATGTAGGTTATTCAATCTCACGTGTGTATGTAGGTTATTTAATCTCGTGTGTATGTAGGTTATTTAATCTCACATGTGTATGTAGGTTATTTAATCTCACGTATGCATGTAGGTTATTTAATCTCGTGTGTGTATGTAGGTTATTTAATCTCGTGTGTATGTAGGTTATTTAATCTCACGTGTGTATGTAGGTTATTTAATCTCGTGTGTATGTAGGTTATTTAATCTCACGTGTGTATGTAGGTTATTTAATCTCACGTGTGTATGTAGGTTATTTAATCTCGTGTGTATGTAGGTTATTTAATCTCATGTGTGTATGTAGGTTATTTAATCTTGTGTGCATGTAGGTTATTTAATCTCGTGTGTATGTAGGTTATTTAATCTCATGTGTGTATGTAGGTTATTTAATCTCGTGTGTATGTAGGTTATTTAATCTCACGTATGCATGTAGGTTATTTAATCTCGTGCATGTAGGTTATTTAATCTCGTGTGTATGTAGGTTATTTAATCTCACGTGCATGTAGGTTATTTAATCTCGTGTGCATGTAGGTTATTTAATCTCACGTGTGCATGTAGGTTATTCAATCTCACGTGTGTATGTAGGTTATTTAATCTCGTGTGTATGTAGGTTATTTAATCTCGTGTGCATGTAGGTTATTTAATCTCACGTGTGCATGTAGGTTATTCAATCTCACGTGTGTATGTAGGTTATTTAATCTCGTGTGTATGTAGGTTATTTAATCTCACATGTGTATGTAGGTTATTTAATCTCACGTATGCATGTAGGTTATTTAATCTCGTGTGTGTATGTAGGTTATTTAATCTCGTGTGTATGTAGGTTATTTAATCTCACGTGTGTATGTAGGTTATTTAATCTCGTGTGTATGTAGGTTATTTAATCTCACGTGTGTATGTAGGTTATTTAATCTCACGTGTGTATGTAGGTTATTTAATCTCGTGTGTATGTAGGTTATTTAATCTCATGTGTGTATGTAGGTTATTTAATCTTGTGTGCATGTAGGTTATTTAATCTCGTGTGTATGTAGGTTATTTAATCTCATGTGTGTATGTAGGTTATTTAATCTCGTGTGTATGTAGGTTATTTAATCTCACGTATGCATGTAGGTTATTTAATCTCGTGCATGTAGGTTATTTAATCTCGTGTGTATGTAGGTTATTTAATCTCACGTGCATGTAGGTTATTTAATCTCGTGTGCATGTAGGTTATTTAATCTCACGTGTGCATGTAGGTTATTCAATCTCACGTGTGTATGTAGGTTATTTAATCTCACATGTGTATGTAGGTTATTTAATCTCACATGTGTATGTAGGTTATTTAATCTCACGTATGCATGTAGGTTATTTAATCTCGTGTGTATGTAGGTTATTTAATCTCATGTGTGTATGTAGGTTATTTAATCTTGTGTGCATGTAGGTTATTTAATCTCATGTGTATATGTAGGTTATTTAATCTCGTGTGTATGTAGGTTATTTAATCTCGTGTGTATGTAGGTTATTTAATCTCACGTGTGTATGTAGGTTATTTAATCTCACGTGTGTATGTAGGTTATTTAATCTCGTGTGTATGTAGGTTATTTAATCTCATGTGTGCATGTAGGTTATTTAATCTCATGTGTGTATGTAGGTTATTTAATCTCGTGTGCATGTAGGTTATTTAATCTCATGTGTGTATGTAGGTTATTTAATCTCGTGTGCATGTAGGTTATTTAATCTCATGTGTGTATGTAGGTTATTTAATCTCGTGTGTATGTAGGTTATTTAATCTCACGTGCATGTAGGTTATTTAATCTCACGTGTGTATGTAGGTTATTTAATCTCACGTGTGTATGTAGGTTATTTAATCTCGTGTGCATGTAGGTTATTTAATCTCACGTGCATGTAGGTTATTTAATATCGTGTGTATGTAGGTTATTTAATCTCACGTGCATGTAGGTTATTTAATCTCACGTGTGCATGTAGGTTATTTAATCTCGTGTGTATGTAGGTTATTTAATCTCATGTGCATGTAGGTTATTTAATCTCGTGTGTATGTAGGTTATTTAATCTCGTGTGTATGTAGGTTATTTAATCTCGTGTGCATGTAGGTTATTTAATCTCACGTGTGCATGTAGGTTATTCAATCTCACGTGTGTATGTAGGTTATTTAATCTCGTGTGTATGTAGGTTATTTAATCTCACATGTGTATGTAGGTTATTTAATCTCACGTATGCATGTAGGTTATTTAATCTCGTGTGTGTATGTAGGTTATTTAATCTCGTGTGTATGTAGGTTATTTAATCTCACGTGTGTATGTAGGTTATTTAATCTCGTGTGTATGTAGGTTATTTAATCTCACGTGTGTATGTAGGTTATTTAATCTCACGTGTGTATGTAGGTTATTTAATCTCGTGTGTATGTAGGTTATTTAATCTCATGTGTGTATGTAGGTTATTTAATCTTGTGTGCATGTAGGTTATTTAATCTCGTGTGTATGTAGGTTATTTAATCTCATGTGTGTATGTAGGTTATTTAATCTCGTGTGTATGTAGGTTATTTAATCTCACGTATGCATGTAGGTTATTTAATCTCGTGCATGTAGGTTATTTAATCTCGTGTGTATGTAGGTTATTTAATCTCACGTGCATGTAGGTTATTTAATCTCGTGTGCATGTAGGTTATTTAATCTCGTGTGTATGTAGGTTATTTAATCTCACGTGCATGTAGGTTATTTAATCTCGTGTGCATGTAGGTTATTTAATCTCACGTGTGCATGTAGGTTATTCAATCTCACGTGTGTATGTAGGTTATTTAATCTCACATGTGTATGTAGGTTATTTAATCTCACATGTGTATGTAGGTTATTTAATCTCACGTATGCATGTAGGTTATTTAATCTCGTGTGTATGTAGGTTATTTAATCTCATGTGTGTATGTAGGTTATTTAAT